>JAQSVH010000004.1:1337531-1348408 GCA_029448705.1 Adansonia digitata
TCCTAGTCTATAGCCTTTGGAAGAATTTATAACTAGAAAAGACATGGTTCCTCTTTTCTTTTGCTTTAATACAGGGCAAGCATTTGTTAAAGACTTCGCATCCCCAAGAGTGAAGCCTAACCTTGACGGATAACTATCTTGAATTATTCTTCAAGTAGGAATTGAATGCTTAGGAATGGAGAGTTGATAACATACTAGCCTATGCCAATTCAACATTTCTTGCTTGTGTCTATTCATTCTATACAAAGGCTGTTAAGTATTTAGTACTAGGCCATTTTTACTTAGTGTTGTCTCATTTCTATTGTATAAACTAAGGTAGAAAGCATCTCAGCTTTAATAGTTTCTTCCAACTCCAGTTATATCTTTGGATAATTGGAAGTTACATTATGTTGTTCTCTTTGATGAGGGAGATTTTGTTCCATGCCACCCATAATAACCCTGCTTATTAGAATTAGCCATAGGATTCTCATTGTATTAGCTTTGTTCCAAGTCACTAAGTCTTTAAATTCCAAACCCTTTTAGAATGATAAAAAGATTACAAGCTGATTCTAGCTCTTTTCACTTTGCCTTTTCCATTTTTCCAAAAAGATGCATTACATATCCAGTGATCTTCACCACTTTATATGGTAACAATAGACTCCTACAACAGAAGTTTTGGATGTTGAAGATAACTAATTGCACAATCCACAGTTTACATGCAAGATCGATAATCTACATAGGATAAATGCTTGGTTGCCTAACTTTTAATCTTTTGGAAAATCTTATCCACTAGAAAAGAGCAATCTTTCTCATTTAGTTGTTTTGTTACTAGTGGAACACCTAAGCACTTTACAGGTAATACACCTAGTTTGAAGCCTATACATTCAATAATATTTTATAACTCAACTCAATCTCACTCTTAGAACTATTCAATTGATAACTAGAGAGCTTATAATAAACTTACAAGATTTTAGCCATTGCCAATATAAAATCTATTGTACCTTTAGTAAAAAACTAAAAGTTATAAAAAAGCACAAATATATAGCCTTAACTTTTTGCAGTTAGGGTGGTAAGAAAACACTTTTATGAACAACTTTATTTAGAGTCCAAAAAGCACATTCATAATTATAACAAGTATGTAGATATGCGTCACCTTGTCTAACACCCTTGGTACCTTAGAAATAACCTAATAGTCCCCTATCAATAGCCACAAGGAATTTTAGGGTGGTGATGTAAGCTTTAATTAGCTCAATGAAACCTTTAAGAAAGCCAAAAAATAACAGTACCTACAAGATAAAATCCTACTTAAGTGAATCAAAAGTTTTCTTAAGATTTACATTAACGGCTCATCTAGGAGAAAGTATTGGACCTATGGTAACCATTCACCAATTCCTCGGCCATTAGGACATTATTTACTAGATTCTTACCTTTTATGTAGGCACTTTAGTTGTTGATTATGATGCTTGGCTGATATTTCTTAACTCTATTGTCTAGTATCTTAGTAAAACACTTATGTATAATTGAACATAAAATTGGACAAGAGTCAGCTATCTATCTTGGGTTGCAGACTTTAGGAACCAAGGCTATTATGGTGGAGTTAAAGGCTGGTAAGATGCCATATGAGTTGAAAACTACTACATTGTTCCCACCATATTTGCTTTTATAGTGCTTTAATTACTCTTGAAAAATTGGGCAAAGAAGCCGTCAAGCCTAAATGCCTTATTGCCATTCATGAACAATATAGTGGCTTAGATCTCTTTAAAAGTAACCAATGTAACCAACATATTTTTCAAATCAATTGTAACGATTGTGTGTAAAAGATCTCTTAACAGATTATCATAAGCCTTGATAACATTAGGATCAATGTTGCTTAAAATTTGCTAAAAAAAAACTAGATTGCCTTGGAAGATATTTGGTTAAAAGATTCTAGCTTATTCTCTTCCATCATAAAAAACATTAGAGGTGCTACTCTTATGTCTAACTACCGTATGATTATGTAAAAATGCTTTATTCTGGTCTCCATCTTTCACCCATTACACTCTAGATTTTTATCCGTAAAACCTTTCTTTAGCTACTACGAATTCTGATAATTCCCCGACTGCTTGTTTTTTAGTCTTTAAAAGCTCACTAGTAAGGTTCTGGGATTATAATTGGAGCTGTAGATGTTCAAGCTCCATTTTTTTCCTCCATCCTCTCTAAAAGTTGAATGAAGTGAGATTTGTTAAAATCCTTTACTATAGTTTTCAATCTTTGCAATTTCTTATGAAACCTCAACATTAGGTTGCCTTTTATTGGCACATTATAAAAGTCCTCAATAATTTTGGAGAAGTTTGGATGATTTATCCAAGAAGTAAAGAAGGGGAAATGCTTACGTGGTGAAAACTTAATGGTTTTAAGCCTTACAAATCTTAAGGAATGGTCAGAGACCTTAGAAGCCAAAAATTCAATAGTGAAGCTGGTGAAGCAGATACAGGGCTAAGTAAAAAAACTAAGAAACCTGAGAATTGATTCAAATCATAATGTTTGATTTAATTTTGATTCAAATATTAATCATATATATATGGTTCAGTTTGATTTTTTATCATAAATTAAAAAATCATAATTATTTGACCAAACTTAATTATATTTTTATTTAATTTTTAATTTTGCAACATAAAAATAAATTTTTTATTTCTAAATTAATGTAAAACCTTTAAAATATTATAAAAAACATGTTTT
Source organism: Adansonia digitata (assembly GCA_029448705.1). NCBI lineage: Eukaryota > Viridiplantae > Streptophyta > Magnoliopsida > Malvales > Malvaceae > Adansonia > Adansonia digitata. The sequence goes on from JAQSVH010000004.1 coordinate 1,340,229, forward strand.
TAAAATTTTAAAAACTAGATGAACAGAATCAATCTGAACTAGTAAATTCGATTTAGATCGATTCGATTTTTGAAAATCAAGAATGTTGCACATTAACCATAATTTTTTTTCCAAAACTAATCCAAACCGAGTCATTATCACCCCTAAATAGATTTGCCCCTTAGGATTGATGAGATCCTTAACAATTTTTTGAAAAGAAAAATCCTCTATTTTACTATTATACTGGGTGAACAAAAAATCTATGTAAAGGCAATCAAATAGGTCTAAAATGGCTAGCAATTAGGAATTTTCTCATTTTTTTTCTATTAGGCTTTGTGAGCCATCACAATCTAAGCTCTTTCTAAGACAGCATGTGAGATCAAAGCCACTAGCCACCATCCAAAGGCAATCATAATTCTTTTTGAAGTACCATCTAGTAGGTCTATAGGACTCTCCTATCAACTTCCCTATTGCAAACATAGATGTGAAGTAGAAAATTTAGCCCTTAAAAGTAATTGAATAAGTGAAGGTTTAATCATTGGCATAAAAAAGTCAATTTCTAATGAGTTTTCCATAAAAACCAAACTCTTTTATTATAAATATACTTGTAATTATGAAGCATACACTAAGCAACAAGATTTCCATCCATAATATTCTATGCATTGTGCTTCTTGAACCTTGTTACTAGTAGATAGAGAACATCAATACCCTATTAATTCTACTAAATACACTACTTTGCTTTACAAGGTCATTAAAACCCCACAAAGTTCCAAATTAGGATGGCCCTCTTTGTTTTATCTGCAACATCAACTCAACCACCCTTGTTATTGTTGTTTTGGTCTTCTTAGGTGAGACAATCTTTTTTTCCCTTTTTTCTTCAAGTTCAAGATATGTAACAATGCTTAATATTTCAAACCCGTTTGCTTGTGACATTAAATAGAGTTGTTTCTTTCTTTCAGACTAAAGAGCAACTACTAACTTCTATTATTACTCTAGTTTGGTTTGTTATAAGATTTATAAGGTTTTCAACTGGCAATTCTCATACATTAACAACACTGTGCCCCTTATCTTTATCTGCATCAACTTTTGCATTCTCTTTAAGTATCCATTTTTTGGTCACTATTGGCTTATCTAGGCATTATTTCTCTTCATGTCCAAATGTTATACAATGAAGACATTTGGTTAGCATTCAAAGCACTAGCACTATCACTACAAACATTATTTTTTTTCCAATTCCATTTTAATATAAAATCATAATTTTGTGTCCACATCAATCCTCATACAAAGCTTTATAGATTTAATCCTCTGCCGAAAATGGTGACTTTGTCCACGTATAATGGTTGACCTAATACATTGGCAATGTAACTGGTTTTTTTATATAGCTCCAAAGGAATATGTTCCAATGTGTTCTAAACTAGTACTTTACTCATATCACACTCTAATGTCTTCAACCTAGGCTCCTATTTGCAAACTAAAATTACTTTAGTTTGAATGTGCCAAGAACCAAACTTAACAACCTAATCTCTACTCTTTTGGTTTGGGAATTGAATTATGAAAACCTTAGGGCTTGCCAATTTGATCACTATTGTCTCGTCTTTACCCTATAACAAGTTAGCCATTTTTTAAAATTGGCCAAAGCCAGGGGCCTTACCAAAAAAATTAAGCCACTTTTAAGTGTTGCCATTGGCTAATACCCTCATTCAAAACTTTTTAAAAAGGTTTTACCATTTGGTAAATTGTTCTCACATGGATGAACAAAATTGAAGAGATTTATTTGAATTAAACAAGAAGAGTGATCTCCATTTATATATATAAGGGATTTTCCATTAGGTTCGTTTCACGAGTCAGTTGCAACTATTTTTCCTTTTGTCTCAAGTGTTTCTCCTTGTAACCTTTCTTTCCTGCTGTCCCTATTACTACTTTTTAAGTTTAGAGGAGGAAATGGTTAATCCAAGCACACGTCAGATGCTATGGATTTTTGGGAATCCAAGGCAATTTTTACCACCACTAAAGCTCGCAACTGAGCTTAGACCTAGCAAAATTAAGCGCAATTACACAAGTATGATATGCGTAAAATCATTAAAACATAACATAAATACATATCTCAAAATCTATATAATACGAATTATTAACATATCAAATTTTATATAAATATAAAATACTTTAAACACGATTATAACATAGCAAGAACTAAGAATTTGAGTAATGGACACTTGCCTCTGATTATTAATGCACAAATTACTCAATCTACCGAAGCTTCACAATGAACTCATATACGCAATAACTTGTGCACACTTGCCTCTGATTTGAGATACAAGCATTAACTAAGAATTTAAGTAAGATTCCTCTCAGTTTGGAAATTTTTTATGGATATGCTTGCAAAAATTGATGAACTATGGTAGAATTAGGCAAGAAAATTATGATTATCAAAGCTTACATTAGACCTATGAAATTGAGCCAAGAGAATCTATTAATGCAAGCCATCTCCTAGAATAAAATTTTTGACTTTTTTTCCTACTAATTACTCTTTCTTGTGATGGATGAGTGAATCATTAATCAGCAATCAAAAGAAAAATTGGAAAGAGCTCCCCTACTCTTATTTTAACAAACAAAATAAAAAGGCATTTTGCAACTTTATGACTTGTATCACATGTATTTTAATTTTGTAATTGTTTTGCTTAAGTAATTGTAAACTTACATTCATATTTTCTTACACTGAAATCTTAGCCTAGCTTTTAAAATTTGACGTAAGAAGCTATTTTATGTAACTAAATTTCTAATGAACTATCTAAATTATATATATATATATATATATATACACAAACTACAAACTTGATGCTTGATCAATTAGTTCATGTAATCTTTTTTAAAAAATAACATTTAAGATTCAAATTTAGGTATTTACAACCTTTTCATTTATTTCATTTTGCAACATTTTATACATATATATATATATATATAACACTTAATAAGGGAAATATCAACTTTTATATTAAAAAATTCTCATCAAGTATAAAGATGTGTTTGGTATCATTTTCAATATAACCATGAAAATTTAATAACCAAGGCAAACTTATTATCAAAGTGATTTTATCTCTTGATTTGTAATCACTTTATTTGATTAATAATCATTAATTTTTTAAAAATAAAGATTACTATCTGGTGTTATTAAAAATCAAATATTATTTTTTTCACAAGAATCCAAATAACCATGCATACCGTTATAATTTATAAAATATTGGTAAATCTTTTATTTATTTCATAATTAGGTATAAATAAATTATAAAATTAACAAATATATTTATTCATAAGGAATCAAATATTAATAGTATAAATTATGTAAAAAAAACATTTGAAACACTTTATCCATTAAAATTATAATTAAAGAAAACAAAAGGATTTATTTTAAATATATATAATATTTATAAAATGGGTAAAAGAATATACTAAATATAGTTGAAAAATATAAAATTTATAATATAAAATTAATATAGTTTTGAAAGGAAGTAACGTTTTTAATACACTTATTAAATGAGTAATATTAATAATAATTAATTTTATATATTCTTTCACTTTTGTAATAAAAGTTTCCCACTTTTTCAGATAAAAATTAGATCATCCTTCAAGATAACAATTTGATCATATCATCAAGTACTTACCAAACATAACATAACGATATATTCACCCTATATAAATTACCATAATTTTTAGACAAATCATCTACACCAAACACCACCTAAAAGGTTTTTTTCCTAGAATAATCAAGATTTGACCATATGGGGGTCGAGGCTTACTCCTTGTTGGCTCCAAATTTGGACATTCAAGTCCCATCCTATAGAATGAAAGCTTCATAAATAAACTCTATGTACCTTAGTTCATATAATTTTCTTTCAAAGATACATTCAACACAATCAAAGTTCGAATATTAAAATTTATAACACCTTTCTATATTTTCAATTTATAACCTCTCTTATATTTAAAAAAAAAAAAAAAAGCTTGATACATTTTCATTTTATGTAAAGTTGTCAAGGAACCAAAATTGAATGAACAAACCTCTATTCATTTTCGTTTATTTTGAGTCTATTCACGTTTGGTTCATGTTCACTAAACCTTTCAAAATTGTTTGAAATTTATAATTATGTGTTGAAGTTCATTCATTTAAATTAAATGAACTTTTTCATGAACATTAAATGAACATATTCATGAATATATAATTAGATAAATCCATGATTAATTAAAAAATTGGTCACGAAACAAATCTAAACAAATAAGCATGTTTTTATCTTTACATATAAAATAATAAAACATAAATATTATTAAATATATTTTAAATAACTAAAATAAAACATGACTAATATGTTACCTATGGTTTAATCAAATAATAAACGAGTTTTGAATAAACTTAACATGATTTATTGAGCGAACTTTAAATGATTCATAAATGAAATTGTTTTGTGAAAATAAATAAACTGAATAAATCATATTAAGAGTTCAATTCGTGTGATATACAAATCTTAAAATCTTGTTCATAAGTATTTATTTAGTTTTAATAAACAAATATAAATAAATAAATAAAACTTTATCTATTCATGAACTGTTCATCAAAAGCTTAATTTATGTACATAATCTTATGTTCCTTCCAACTCGAATTTCAAGGGCATACCTGAAATAGCAGGCTGATGTTTGACCCCCTTTTTTTTTTTCCTTTTTTCAGCATGAAATCTGTTATCGACCGCTACAACAAGCGTAAAGAAGAAGAACATCTACTAGTAAATCCCGCTTCCCAAGTCAAGGTAATTTTTCTATTAGATTTCTTCAATATAATTCCACTTACTATCCTTTGTCTAATATTTGTCCCGAAATGTTACTCCTATATTCGATTCATCATCCGAAGCCATCGCTACAAATATTCCTTTTTTCTTCTTTTTACACTTTGGGTTGCTTTCTCTTGGGCATGGCCGTGTTGCGTTAAATTAGGAAAAACATCCTGTTACGTTAGTTTGAGGTTTTAGCTTGGTTTTCACTTTTCCTACTCTTTCCGGAAAACAATGTGATCTAGAGATTTGTAAAGAGATGAAAAGAGAGAAAAAAAAAAAAAAAAGACCATGGTGGCAGTGGCTTAGAGAATAAACAGCATTAAACAAGGGAACCCGGCATGTATTGACTACAAACAAATTCCCTATATATGTCTATATCCAGGTTTCAATGTGTCCTTAAAGCTCTTCCTGTAAAATCAAAGTTATTAGGGCGTACTACATTCATTATTACACGCCCAAAAACCCACCATTTTTCTTATTCTATATAAAATTAGGGTGACAATCCATTTACCTCAAATCACATAAAACTCCCATCACATGCTTTCCCACCCTCCCTACACCCTTCTCATAGGGTTCAACATGGAGTCACAACTAACCCATCCTACTAACCCCTATAGCTTGGGCCTTCAAACATAGAATCTAACAATCCACGGTTAGTTTTGATACTAATGATCACAAAATCATTACCTTCTCTTCAAAACCGATTTATTGAGATGCACAACATTCACAATTATGTATCCAAGAACCTACCCTTTTTTTCCTACACATGTATGATTAATTGCACCATGCCTACCCTTCTTATGTTTGGCATGACATCCGCACATTTCTTTTGTATGATTGACGCAGTTCAACACATCCAGGGAAATATTAACCTTGGAAACCACGATCATTTCAGTCAATAGTCATTACTGATTTTTCGTTATGCGTTTGAGCATAAACACCCTTGAGGTAATTGGCCAAGTAGCATATCACCGTCTTGCTAAAAGGTCCAATAAACATCAATGTACACCAGAAAGATTAAGATTTTAATGTTGAAACATGTGAGGTTGATCAATGAATCATCTGTATAGTTGATTACAGAACACCTTCTAACAGCTTGACTTCCCTCCTGCAATCTAGGTTAGAGGTTCTCGAAGTTTCTGAGTAGAATTACAGTAATAACTACATGGAAAACTACAAAAATAGACACAACATATTGGATGAACCATCAAGCAAAAAAAAAAGAAAAAAACCGTGCTCTCCTGTAGCTGACAATTCATATCCAACTTTCTTTCAAAAGGAGGAACCATGAAAGAAAAGAAAGAGAAACAGAAAATAAAGAACCGTCAAGTGGAGCACTGAACAGAAGAAAACGATCAAACTTAAAGACTTTTATAAGATCTAGTCATTTAAGGACAATGGGAAAACACATTGAATTTCCATAGAGCAAGTCATTGAGGACTTCATAAGATCTCTGTCAGTAATCAGCTTCCCACTTCCCACAAAATTTACCAAGAAAACATTGATGCTACCCACAAATAATAAGAAAAATCCCCATCCCCTACAATCTGCTTGCAACAAAGCATGGCTACGTTATTTAACATAAATCTACCAAAAATATTTTGTTTTAATTGACCAAACAAGCATATAGAGCAATGCAACTTAAGCTTCCTTTTAGAGGGCTTTAAAATATCACTACAGCTTCATTTTGGAAAATTGTAAAGCAAGGTTTACATCCTTAACGCGGAAGTTGGTTTTAAACAGTATAGGTCAACATATCAAAACAGAACGCATCTTTTCGAAGAACCAAAGAGATTGATGAGGTACCTAACTGAGTTATGCTCATGCTTACCAACTTTACAGTAAGATGCATAACGTAAATAGCACACGATGCTCCTCTTACTCCTTATGGAGCATGAAGTATTGTTTCTACTATGGGCACTCAAAGATACATGAATGGCCAGCATGCGTATCAAAACTAGTCATAGTGCTAAGGAAATAGTCTACCGCCAATAGCAAACCATATGAGATTGAGGAAGAGTGATGCCACAAAAATGTCTCAAACTGCAGCTATGTGTTGGATATCAGCTACAGCAAGGCGCTTCTAGCCCTTGTAAACCAATAAATGTTGTCTGAGGAAAACTTAACATAATGAAAAACTTCCAAGTGTACGTGTATATCCCTTTCAGCGAAACAATCATATTATTCCTCCTAAGTCAAAGGCAACTTTGAAGATCTTAGAAACCATCACACAAAAGCTTTGTGAGACTGCCCTCACAGAGTCTCCATGATAGTATTTTGGTTGCACCTCAAGCGATTATAAACTTGAATTCCTGCTACATCATTCATAAGTTTCTACCAAAGAGCAAGAGAAGAAACAGCAGTTTTGCCATTGGTAGAAGGGACTAGCAACAACTACTGGGCGAACTTTCGGCAACAATTAGCTAGTTGCAGACAACAACAATTGAACCTCCTAGACAGATGTTGCACACCAATACTTAAAAGTCGAAAAGCAAAAATTACAGCGACCACCAACTGGAGGCCTCTAAATATTTGGAAGGGTTGCCAGATATCGAGCATTTACATCAAACTATCCTTGATGGTGTTATTAAAGGATCTTCAAGAAACTCACACTCGCAGGTCAAATACTTGATAGAGTTTCCTTTGCCCCACAAAGATCCTCAAATGGTTAGATGTTCTCAAAAGTGACATTATAAATAAAAAATCATAACCTCCCTTCAGAGTACCAAAGTCACTCGCAATTGTTTTTCAAGTGCATCTTCAGGTTTATGTCCAATAGACTCCAATACTACTGCTAGCCAACTTCCTTCTTTCCTAAGTATAAGCTGCCACCCACTGCTCTAAATCCAAAGCAACAATTATGCATTCAGCAAAATCCACTATTTGTTACCTCAAGCAGGTCGGTAGGCAATCGCTAAGTTTGCTTCATTCATATTACTGGATCAAGTACCTCTTTTTTAAGTCTTAAGTTAAATTCATGAAAGCATAGAAAACTCCATAGCATGAAACTCATTTTTCAGATCAAATCTATCCGCTTAAACTGAAACACTATCATCTTTCATGAGGTATTCCTTGTTATCAATTTGCATTACCTTGCATCATGATTTTGTGGATCCTCCAAGATTAAGGCATATTGGAAAATAAAACACTTAGCGGTCAAATAGCACTAGTCTTCAGGCCAATATGAGCATTGTTGCAGTAAATTCAAACAACAATATTAAATAGATAGTGCAGTCGACAACAAAATCTTAATAAATTTTGTATTGCTTAAGTGCAAGTGCTATTTGTGTCAGAAAAAGAAATAGTATTCACCAGCATACTTGAATGGTGATTGGGAAAATCGGTCCAAACCAATGTCTAGGATTGATTTCTAACCATTTACTT
>JAQSVH010000004.1:1348508-1360143 GCA_029448705.1 Adansonia digitata
GCACCAGGTTTGGCCACACTATAAGGATAAAAACTAGATATCGGGAAAGAATTATTTTAATGCCATATGATGACATAACTTTTTACCCTCTCATAAATAAATTCCTCCAAAGAAACGTTAGATGTCTCCAATAAGCTTATACACAACCGTTTTATGATCTTAGCAAACCCAAGTCCCCTTCAGCCCTTGCTTGTCCCCCAAACATAAAACATTACGAAATTAAAAATCTAAATTATATTCCTTCTGAGAAAATCTACATTTCTTTTCAATAAACAATCTATTAGCTAGCACATACTAAAAACCTTCATAATTGCCTTTTTTTCTTTTGTTCATAAACAAATAAATGGAAAAAGATACTACAAATAATTAGGAATCTCTATAGGCATGGCATAGAAGCCCTTACCAACTAACGTGTCAATGTCAAGAAAGACTTGAATGGAGAAACTTACCAACAGTATCCTTTTCTTTAGGGGCTTGTTGCATGGACATGAACACTCCCTCATAAGGTCCAAGCCATAGCATAATCCCAACCTCATAAGGCCACGGTGTAAAAACCCTTATGGCTCAAGTGGTAAGTACAAGTCCTTTACCTACTGAAAACTACAATCTTAAGGTGATGACGTATAAACCATCAAATCCATTTGAAAGCAAGTTTTTAGCAATAAACCATCATGCTTCAACAATTAGCAAACTACATAACTTATCCCAATAATGGACTTACAGTAAAAATCATTCAAAATACAGACACACTCAAACTTCTTAGAAAGAATTTCATGTTTAAAAATTTGATTTGCAATCACTACATGAACAAAAATATTCACTCCATCCAATCACAATCTCAAGAAACCAAGCATTAAGAGAAGATCATCAATCTCTACTCTCTATTTGGTAGGAAGAATAGAAAAAGGAAAAGAAAGAAAAAGTTTTAATATAATAGTTCAGCAACAAAATATCACTTGCTATAAATCTTAACTATTAGATTTAAAAACTTTACCTCCCAACCAAACTAGCACAAATAACAAGGTGGCAAAAGATACAAACGAGTAACATGAGATATAAGAGACATCATTAGGGCAACATAGCTATATAGCAATTTCATTATTTTTTCAATGAAACTTATTTAGAAAATTCTAAAATATAAACTATTGGTATAACAAAAATAAATATAATCTAGCACAAAGTAAGAAAGCATTTAGTTTGGGAAGAGAAAAAGAGGAAGAAAGGGGTTGGAATGAAAAAAAGGAAGAAACTTTATTTTCCTTCATGTGGAAATACTAAGGATCTAATCCTAGCAAAAGTGGGAGGAAACCACCGAGAGCAACTATCATGAGTATTATGGATAAATCTTTCATGAATGAGATACATTAGTTACATTTATACATGAAAAATCAAGATCTTGTTATATGACGCATGGTCTTCCAAAAGTGGAGCAAGTGTTAGAAGAGCGTTGAATTGATTCAATCCCGATAACCTAGAAAAGAAGTTGAAGGTTGGAACAAATGTATGACAAAAGTTTCTTGGAATTCCTTGGGGATTGGTGATTGGTGCTGGGCTAATCATCTAAAATCATAATTAATTCAGAAGTTTACCCTTAACTTTGTTTTCTGTCCTTTACCATCTCCTTTGCCAGACAATAGGAAGCAAAAAAAATGAGTTTCTTTTTCTTACCTCATCCATTCTTCAATTGTCCCTATTTAGTTTGTCTTCTTTCCTTCCAAAGGAAAATGACAATTTAAAATCCTAGACTGTTTCAGAAGTTTTAAAAGTATCTATGCTGACCATACATCAAATTTAGTCAATAGTCAGCTCAATTCAGTTTTATTATCATCAAAGAAGAATCTTGCTCGCACTTGAGACCAAGTCAAAGGCTAGAGCTTGCAAATCGCTTCAATTCGAGTATTAGACCACTCGGGTTCACTCTAGTTGCTTACTTTTTACATGCACTCAACAACAAAATGAGTTGAATCAGCATAACTAAGTCCAAGCTACTCAAAACTAGTTGGCATTGCATTGTCATTATATAAAGACTAATCTTCAACATTCTTTGACATGTGTTTCAATATTTACATCTCTTATGTTATTAGTTTACAATACATTAAACTCAAGAACATGGCTTTCTTATTTAGTGATTGACTTATGTTTTGATAGTTTTGGCAAGGAGAGGTAGCAAGCTTGAAGCAACAAGTACATTATTTGCAAGAATACCACAGGTACTCAAAGCTTGCACCAATTCATTAGCAAAACACTTTAAAAATCTTTGAACTCGTAAATTTAATGCAAAAAGTTAGCTACTTTTGTCTACTCTAGAATACTTTTATCTTACTAAATTTGCTATGTGCATAAATCATGTGCTACATTTTTTTCAAAAAAAAGTTTCAAATAATTTTACTTACCATTCTTAAAGATACAAATACAAGGATGAACTAGGATAGATCTAGTATTTATGTTCAATGGGGACAAATTAATATATAATATTAAATATACGAAGGTTAAACACAAACTAACTTCGCACAATAGATATATATATATATATAACCAAACAATCATCCACTCAAGAATCACCCTTCAAAATTGGCAACATTTCTTATTTTAAAATATTCTTTGGTTATTTCTCTACATGCACCAAATAATTTTATAGTACAAATTTCAAATACTAAATAAAAAATCACAAACTATCAAAATACAAAGATAACAATTGCTCACTTGAATATGTTTGAACTTTCAAAAAGGAAATGGTAGTCCAACCGCTTTGTTTCTTTGGCATTCCTTCTTTGCTCCTCTTTTGATTATTCTTGCCCTTTGTTTTGTTATGATTTATAACTTTTTTTAAAGGGGAAAAACAAGAGAGGTAGAAGACAACTTTTTGGCTTATAAATATCTCAATTTTTGTTGTTTTATAGTTTTTCAAAGCTTTGAAAAGTCCCATATCAATAAATAAATTAATCATAAACTCTTGTTTTATTTATGTTTAAATATCATAACATATTATCTTGCAAAGTCACCTTTTACTATAGTTCTTATTGTTTATTCTTTTCAATATTCATAATGATGTGATATCTTTTCTCAATTTCAGTGGAGGCAAAATATAAAGTTAAAACTTTTTAACTATTTTTATAACATAACTAAGGGGACATTAGGAACACAGTGAGGGTAATTACCCCATTGGCCCTGCCCTAGATCCATCCCTGGGGATGAAACTAGTCAATGCCAGAACAAAACGCTTTTAGTAAGGCATGGCATACATGTTATAACTTTAGTTTCAATGCTATGGCAAACCGAGTCTTTCAAAGATCATATCCTCAAGAAGCTTTAGCAAACATGAGATCTCTGGAATTTAATAATCAATGGGTTCCAACTTATAAATATGCCCCACTATCCCATTGTCTATAACAAATTGTTTTATGGTCATAAATTATGTTTTCAACTAGCAAATTGAGCTTTCAACAAGCAAGTGCAAAAACTATTAAGTATATTGCCCTAAAAAGATATATAAAATTAACCATGTTTTGCACACCTAAAATTTTCTTCATGATTTTACTGTCGTGTAAACTTCATGCACCTCTCTTCTTTTTTCCAACACAACTAGCCTCAAAGTTTAGTGTGAACATGAATAAGAACTATCTTACTTCAGGATAAGAAAAAGCATCCACTTACATGCTGCACTTAAACTTAAACTCAAACTCAATTGATTTTGGAATTAGATTTTAGTCCAATCCTAAAAGGCCAGAACTACCTCCCATCTTCATCGTCACTGGATCTGATCACCTACACCATTATTGCCAAATTCACGATCCTATAATACAGATCTCATGTATAATTTTATTGAAAAAAAATATTAAAACCAGGAATTTTCAAGGCTAGGTAGCATAAAACACCAAATCAATAGCAACTCTTGCTATCAAGGTCTTACAGAATGTCAAGTATCTGCTGTATGACATGCACAACGTGATATTAAATATGGTAAAGATCACTTAAAACACACTCCTATTAACAAAGTTCTTAATAGGATACTCTTGAAGGCTGATAAGAACCTTTAAAACATGACATACAGGGATCATCAATAAAATTAGATAAATAGTAGCTTACATATCATTCCACTGTAATGTGTTGCAGGCAATTGATGGGAGAAGAACTATCCAGTTTAAGTCTCAAAGATCTACAGGACCTGGAAAACCGACTTGAAACGAGTTTGAAAGGTGTCCGCATGAAAAAGGTATGACAGCTTCATAATTGGATGAAACTTTACCTATAACATTCAAGATCAGATGATTATATTTGATGCAACTGCTCCTATCTTATTTTTTTTCCTGCCAGGACCAAATTCTAACAGACGAAATCAAAGAGCTAAACCGCAAGGTTTTGCTGCATTTTTTTTGCTTAAAGATTTACATCTGTAGATATTTTCTGGTTGAAAAACTTCAATTTATTGAATTGCAGGGACACCTCATTCATCAGGAGAATCTAGAACTGTATAAGAAGGTAGACCTCATCCGCCAAGAAAATACTGAACTACAAAAGAAGGTACCGGCCAAGATAATTTCATAATTACTAAGAATATCTCTCATTCACATATGACTCATACTTCGTCTCTTTTCCTTGGTTCTGATGAAAGTAAAAGAACAAAAATCTGAAAAACTAATACCACTAGGCCATAAGGCCTTTAAAATAATCTTGAAATTTAAGAAAATAAACTCCTGATACTCTAAACAGCACAATTTTTGGGTCTCAGGCTTATGGAACAGGGGAAACAAATGAAGCTAGCAGAAGCTCCCACCCAAAATATACTTTCAGCAATGGATATGAGTTGCACGCACCTGTTCATCTCCGATTAAGCCAGCCCCAACCTCCTACGAATGATGTATCGACAAGATCAATGCAGTTAGGGTAATTTTTTCCACTCAGTACTGTTTTAAAATCTACAGCTAACAAAACCAAGAAAGAAGGCAGATTATTTCAAAATCAATCTAAAAATAAATTCTTAAATAGCAGATTACAACTGCATTAAGAGAACCAGTCAAACAACTGTGGATGGACATCATCAGAACCTCTTATTGCCCATGGTTAAAAACCAAAGTTTCTACTAGTGAGCCTTCATATTCCAGCTATTAGATAAAGTACGTCCAGCAGAATGAAAATGATTTCATATGGAATATTTAAAGAAAAACATATTTAAAGAAAAACTTTTAGAATTACTGTAAAATGAGAAGGAGAAACAAGTTATCTGATGTAAATTTATGCAATAATTAGAATGCACTTTTTTTGTCTGATGTTACTGGGGTGCCTACTGAACCTATTGTGTTCATCGAAATTGATTTGCTGACTGCAAATTGCAGATGTACTAATTGTGTTATCCAATAAAAAAAAATTCTTAGATTACTTTCTTCTTATAGCTCCCCATCCCTGATTAAAGAAAAAAACTTAAAACTGAAAATAAAAGGTGTTGGGAGGGGGGGTCAAATGAACTGATGACTTAGTAAACATAATTAATAGGGCGCTAAAAGGATAACAAGCAACTTTATTTGACAATGAGAAATGACTTGCATGATCAACATTACTAAAATACATGCTTTAGCAACTGATCTAGGCAAGCCAAAGTTTTGTTTGCACACTACCTTGCAGGTCTAGTCACCCTTTCAGCCCTCTGCTCCTTTACCGCCCAATACCTTTACTTCTGAATGACCCACAAGGTCAAATATAAAGGGCATATAATTAAGTACTTGAAATAGAATAGTTCATACTGATAAATGTCAGGACAAAAGGTGATATAATTACATAGTATGTGAAAAAGCTAGTACTCGGCTACAGGCATTCATACATCAAATGTAAAATGTTTCATAGAATTCAGTGGCAGAAAAAAAAAAAAAAACATATGGATTAGAGGCCGGGAAAAAAGTTTTAACCATACAGCCCACATACTCTAGCACTAAAATATCCTCGTACGAATAGGATCTAAAAGAAATGTGAATGTTCAAGAAATTTGAAACTCACTCCCTATGCACAATTAGCATAATTAACTCCCAGAAGCCAGGTAAATAACAATTATCGTGCTCGGTGCAGAAGTCTCAAACCCTAGGAACTTTCAATTTTTTTTTTTCAAGTCATAAACGCTCTTCTCCAGAATCCAAAACAGGTTAAGAAAACCGATATGCAGTTATAAATACAAGTAGCATGTTAGAAGGCTGGATGTCTAAGTACCCCTTGAGAGCTATAAGTAAGGTACGTAATCTACTTTCTATAATCTTGGATGACCATTGCATCTGACAAATGAATCGCATGAATTTATTGCAGCGACAAACATAACATTTGGGCTCACATTCCAAGATGAGAAAATTATACATGATGCATTAAGTGCATAACGAGAAGATCCATCAGCATATGTATCAGTCATAGAAGAACACATTTCTTCCAGAAAAATAAGGCACTAGCTTCAAGAAAAAATACATGATATTTTTCCTTAAATTATAAAATGGATAATCATTGTGCTTTGAAGGCTCATCCATTCAACAAGTTGTTGTCTTCTGACTAGAAGTAGAGTGCCCCAAATTAAACAATATCTAAAGACAAGTTCGAAAAGGGATCTAAAGTTATGATTCTAGGTAATTTTCCAACTCCCAGGTGGAATAACAAAATTAAGCAAATCTTTTAACTGAAAATAAACATAAAATTTTCAACGATGGCCAGTAAGTTTAAACTCATTGGACTTTTGAAGCAAAAGGGGCGCTTAAAAGTCTTCTTAACAAAAGGAAAAAAGAAAACAATATAAAAAAACAACTTGGTTTGCACATAGAGAAACCCTTATGAAAACAAAATTTCTATTATTGAAAATAATTTTTAAAAAGAAAATAGAGAAGGTAACCTATTGTTGAACCATTCAACCTATACAAGCTTACGCTAATTGGTAGAGAGCAACCAATCAGTTTATACTTTGACTTCCTCCTCAAATGAAAGCCAGAGGCACAATGTAAAACATAATTTTATGAATTAAGGATCTAGAGCACAAGAACATTAATCAAACGGGTATATGCTACCACAATAAAAGACCACTAAACTTAAAAGTGCAATAAATCACCTATATCTTTCAAAATTTTACCACCCCCGAGTATGTGCTCACATTCAATTAGATGATCGGTGGTTCCTATAAAACAAACTGCAAGGTCAATGTTTCTATCCCATATATGAGATGAAGAACAATTTAACCCAAAAGTTGAAACTGATATGCCAGGACCAAACAATCAGCTTTGATGCTCTAATAGGACCACATTCTCCTCTCCTCTCCGAATGCGCTCTTAGCCAGATATATCAAATATCACAGAGCAGCCATCAAAACCTATTTGAAAATAAATATGAAAAAGAAAAATACAGACTAACTCCTAGAGTAATCTATAGTGCTATGGTAATATGAAAAATAAACCCCAACAATGATGTAAAAAAAACTAGAAACTATAGTAAGGTAAATGTACAATGGCTTAACATATTTATTTTTCAACTACAAGAGTAGTAAGATATTAAACTTTAGTTTAATGAATATCCAATAAAATAACTGAAAACCCAAATCTATCATATACCCAAATTTCGAAAGCATATAATCTTCTTAATTTGAAGTGCCTTTTACAAGGTTTTGCTTCGGACTTCCAAACCAAGTTTGCCCTTTATAACACTATACCTCTAAGTAAGATGATAGCTCCACTCAAAATCCTCTAAATATCTGTGTCATATACAAATAACTAATGCCACAACCAAAGATTCCAAGTCTCAATCTCACACCAGCAATAAGTAAATCTTGACTTGGGACAAATCAAAATTACTTGCCATGCCTCCACCATTACAGCCGCCGTTTAGCCAGATGGTGGCCCAAAACTACTGGCTTGCATTGGCCCACTTGGGATAAGACGCACAAACAATGAAGTATACTGCTACATGCCCGCCTTTCTATTTAAAAACCTTCGTATTCTCAAAATACAAGTGATAAGCATGTGAGTTTTACTTGCGTAAAAATAAGTAAAAGGGATGTACAACTAATCACCGATCAGGACCCTAAAGTTAGTAAATACTAACTATAGATAATTTTTTCAAGGCCCTTGTAAGTTATATTTACAGGGTTACCAAAATTTTCAGCAAGGGGTGTTCTTTTTTTGTCTATTTACCTACCCTTGAGGTACCTTGATTTTAATCACTCTGGGTATCCTTCTATTGAATTTTGTTGAAGCTGCTTCCTGAAATGAAACGAATTTCAGTCCAAAGACATTGCAAGGCTAGAATTTTCAATAAAATCAGACAGCCAAGCAACATCATATTGTACTCATTTGCATAATGTGTTTATTGGGAGCCATCTTTAATTATATCTTATTCGAGATAAAGAATATATTCTAATATAAGATAATCTAAAGCCAAAGATTTAAAAAATATATATATAATAGAGTCCAATCAAGTTTCCTTCAAGTAATAAGATATAGACAAACAAGTGTACTCATTGGAGTGACAATTCTAGGAGTTCAGTTTAAGCTGACAGTTAAGCGACCTTTGAAACATGAACATAGAGCATGATTGAAAGAAAATGAAACCATAATCTATCCATTAAATGTCATTCAACCTCATGAAAAAAAAAAATACCCTTTCTATTCACTACAAAACCTTAAAAATTACGAAATATTAACCCTTGAACAATCCATACGATGTTGCTCCAATTCTTTTACTTTCCTAGCACACTGTATTTGTCACCTCAAATATTGGGTACCAGGTTGACGCTCAAAGTATAAAGGAAAAGTTAAGAAGATTGAATGTATTCGTGTTAGACACATACCTTATTTGACACTTGCACCCCAAGTGCAAACAATGTAGACATAGTTGCCAACATACATGGCAATAGAGAACGGAGAAATTTTTATTGACAACCAAAATTGGCTCATACTTCCATATGAGTGCTAATCATACCGCTAGCACACTTCACCTAAGAAACCATGAGTATTATCAAAGAAGAAAAGATTAATGAACAGTTACTGAATACAAACTTCACAACAAGAGGTAAAATTTTAACAAATTACAACAAGTGGCACAATTTCGATGTTAATTGATCAAAATATTTCAGTGTGCCCCATAAATGTGAACAAACAAAAAAAAAAAAAACCAATCAATACAAATCTATTACCTCCTCCCACCCCAATCCCCTGGATGAAATAGCACTATGATAATAAAACCATAACTCGCCAATACAACTATGTCCATCCAAAAAAAACCCAATGAACTGCATAAAAGTTTCTAGGAGAAGGAATTTAATGAGTAGTAATGACAATGATAAAACCCTTCTCAAACTTTGCAGACGGTGCACCTATTCAGAATAATTCAACGAAAAGACTTTATTAAGCAGTGTTTACACATAACCCAGGAAATTCAATTAATTATTACAAATAATGGAAATGCAAAAAAGAGCATTGTTGAAACTCGATCAAAATTAGTTTCTAATCCAATATCAAATACAAACAACAACATAAATGCATTCAACAACCTCATACCACAAAGAGACAATTCATAGTGCAGCAATTTTTATTTTGCCTCCATTAAGCATATTCAAAAGCAAATCAGCGAAGAATGGCATTATTGTCTAAGAAGATGAATCCAAATAGCAAGTCTTATAGACAACAATTTGGTTTCTTACTTGGATCTTCGTTTAAAAAAAAAAAATCAATTTCCTCACTGCCTTTTGTCTTTTTCATTATCCAAAAGTATTACTCAGTTAAGTTGCTCGACTCTTCATTTTTTTTTTAAGTACTCATATACAACAACTACTGTATCCGATATGTTGTCAATCATAGGTACACGGATATAATCTTCCAGAAACCCTCTAAATACTTGAAAAACTTTTAAAAATTAAACATATTTATGTTGAACACATGTCATATCCGAGTCTCACATTCAAGTCCGAGTAACGTAGATCTACAAAAAGTACAGCTCACTTTCCTCAATCAAAATTACTCCTTGACAATTTAACCATATAATAACAGCAGTCGAACTCAGAATAATCGTACTTCTCAGTCAAGGATCGCATCTCTAATTACCCCCACACATCATAGAGCAAAGCCGGATGCACAGCGACATTCTTAACAGCTAAGGCCAACGACGACGGCCACAACCAGCAAAAAACAAAAACTTCCGTTTACGATTTTTAGTTTCTTGAGTGCATTTTCAGTGGCAGAAACAAAAATGCATAGTAGAATGTAGCTAATAATAGCAATTACTACTCTTTCCAAAATACGGATTAAATCAAACAAATACCAGTAAAAAAAAAGAAACTGAAAGACAGGATTAAACAAGATAAAGTGAGGAAAACAGGTCAAACTCACAGCATTATCGAAGAAGAAATCAAACAACATACACGATCAAACCAAACGTTCACTTAGCTATTTTAAACGCAGAAAAAATAGAAGTAGATAATTAAGCGCTTTCTCGAAGAAGCTTATACTTGCATAAAACGAAGTGCTAAGAAACTCCAAAGCATATAATTAAGCACTTTCTCGAAGAAGCTTTTGAAGGCATTGATTCAAAACCTATTCTTAAAGACATTAGAAAAACAGTTACATCATGAAACGGAGAAGGAAAAGCAAAAAAAGAATGCTATAGGGAATCAAAACAAAGAAAAAATCCCTTCATACAGCCATTAGTCCATTACCATGCACCAATCGCCATGAAAGTGCTCAAAAAACTGTACCAAAAAAAAAAAACAAAGGAAAATCAAAGTCAAGAAGCCGAGAAGGAAGAAAACATCAAAAAGAGGGGAAAACGAGAGACGAAGAAAGATCTATTCTGATCCTGGCTGGAGCCAAAGAATGAAAGGTACTGTTCGCCTGCATTATCAAAATCATCGTAATTAAGAGAGAGAAGAAAATATCTACGCCCAACATTACACAATCCCTTTTTAAATAATCAACGAAAAAGTATTAAGATTCTCTGACAACAGAATTAGGCAAACATTGTGCAGTTGGACAGCTGTCGCTCTTTTCATCGCCCAAGTTGCGTTTAGATCTAAGACCGCGTTTGTCTAAGAGGCCAACTTTCTAATCACTTTCTTTTTTGGCCCAAAAAACGTATTAATCATTAGGAGCTGGATTTTTTGTTTTCTCGAAAAATAATTTTTTATATTAAATTAATTATTTTTATAAAATTTTTATAAAAATATAATATAATAGTTATACTTTCTATTTTAAAATTTTCAATTCACCTTTATAAACACTAGTTAAGCTTTTCCTATAATTCAAACTCTCTTTCAACTAGTTTTTTTGTACGTATTTTATTTGTAACTAGAATTATCTACCGTACTCTTACATACTCACAAGAATATAATTTAAAAAAAAATGTGTTTTAAAATTTAAATGAAAAAGGAAAAGGAATGAGTACCGTTTAAAAATGGGTAAGATTTTTTTATGAAGTAAATAAGTAATTCTTTAAAAAATATATTATGTAAAATATTGAAAAGTAATATTATATTTGATTTTTTGATTTTTTTTTTTACTTTCACAAAATAGATATACTTTAATAGATTTATGACCTTCAACTTGGTCAAAAACTTTTATAATAATATAAATTAATTTTTATATTAAAATTAAAATTAAAATAAAAATATTTATATTTATATTTATATTTA
>JAQSVH010000004.1:1360243-1370682 GCA_029448705.1 Adansonia digitata
ATATTTATATTTATATTTATATTTAATATTTAAAGTATTATGGTAAAGCTTTTCTCATTTTATTTTTATATTTCGTCATAAGCATCCTATTTTTATTTTAAACTAGCATTAACAAGTCTACTTATGTTGGAACTTTTAAATTTTTTTTATAATTTTTAATTAATAGTAAAAAATAATTTTAAATTAAACCTTTTTAAGTTATAATTAAATAATTTTTATTAAAATATTAATATAAAACATTTTTCAATAAAATATTAAAAATATTATTTAAAAATATTATTCAATAAATTATTAAATAAAATACTATTTAAAAATTTTAAATATTGATATTGCTACAATTTATTATTAAATATTAAAATTTTTGTTATATATATTTTTATTTAAATAATTAATTGTATAATTAATTTTTATATTAAAATATATAATTTTATATTATTAAAATATAAATGTGTATGTTTAATAATGTTCAAAATATCAATATCAAAAATTTTATTATTATCAAAATTTATTTAAATATTTTAAAATTAAAAATATTAAATCTTTTTATTAATAATAAATTATACTTTATAAATATTTAATAATAAATGTTTCTAAAACAAAAGATTAATATTTTAATAGCAGAAATATTAATGGAAATAATATTTTCGTGATTATTATTATATTTTAATTATTTACAAACATTTAATTAATATAATATATTATTTTAAGTATTTAATATTAATATAATATATAAACATTAAATATTATTATTAGAATGTTACTGTTTTAACATTAAAAATTAAAAGTTTAATGATACATAGTATTTGAAAAATGTAAAATAATATTTTAATAATTATTATAATATTTTAAATATTTATATAATTAATATTTTAGTACTAAATAGTACTTTAAAGTATTTAATATTAATATAACATTTTAGTTTTAAATGTTATTACTTGGAATATTTATATTTTACTAATAAATAACTTTTAATATAATATTTTAATCTAAAATTTATGTCAATATTACTATTTAAAAAAGTAAATTTTCCAAAAAAAACAAAGCAATAAAAAATATTTTCCATTGAGTCATCGACACATGAGAAAATCTCTACTTTTTCGCAAAATCATCGCAATTCCTAAAAAAATGATTTTTGAAAGCTAATTTCAGCAAAATAAACAAATTTTAAATTGACTCGATATGATAAATTATATAAATATATCATGAATTGAGATACGATATAACAAACCTAAAAACATGATTTTTTTTAAATTAAATCACAATGATAAACTATGTAAAATATAAATAAATTGATATATGACACGAATAGAACATAGAAAAATTAATTAAAAGCAATATGAAAAATAGCAAGAATATAATATAAATACACGAATATATAAAAATATACATAAACAAATTGTTAACGTGTAAAGTTTTATATAATTTTATAATAAAATACTTTACAATTATTAACAAGTATAATTTTATAAAATATTTATATAATATAATCATAATACAAATACGCGAACTTCAATTCTTTGCATTAAAGGGGATAATTTTTCTCCAACAAAAAGTAATATTTCACCTATAATTCATTTTCTTATAATTTTGCAATTTTTCTATCATAATAAAAAAAATTGTGTAGCATTCTTTTTGTAATTTTAGACGAATGTTATTCAACTAGTGTCACCTATAAACTTAAAAAAAAATATATATGAAATTATATATAAATATAGACAAGGGTGGACCATAATATAAGCTGGAAGGAACTTTGACCTCTCAAAAATTTTAAATTGTCCTTAACATGTATACATAAATATATAAATAAATTTAAATAGTTCTTTAAATTAAGATTGTTAATTTTGCTTATTTATGTGATTTTCTATTTTATTTTAGACATTACAATTTTATAATTAAAATCATAATATTATTTGTTTTTCTAATCATAATTCACAAATCCTAAAAACTAAAATGTTTGTCGGTTAAATCACGATTATGTAAATTTAACAAAGCTAAATTGACTTTCTAACTGTTTTTAATAGGACTTGAGTCTCTAACCAAATACTAACCTTTTTTTTTTTCGCCCGCTATAATTTTTTCATTTAATATAATTTTTCACCTTTAATTTATCATAGATATTTTTCTACTGTCACCATGCAAATTTTTATTAACGCAAAACTCTTTTGGAGTAAAATATTATAAAAAATACCTTGATTTCCAAACTCAAACTTTCAAATCTATTATTTTAATAGAAATTTTTCTTATTTTGATGAAAATATATTGTTTAGCAATTGATATACTTATATTGTTTTAAAAGAAATTTGTTCATAATTTTAAGTAAAATTATTTATTAGATTATTATTATTATTTTTTTTTTACATTTGTTTATGAATTGATTTATGATATTGAAAGCTTATTTCAATTTGTTAGTACTTTGCTTGCATATATCATATATATATATATATATATATGTAATATAACAAAGTAAATATTAACTATGTAAACTCTATTTTTATGAGAAATAAGATAAATGACACGTAAGGATTATTTATCAAATAATTTTAGTTAATTAATTATTCAATTTTAAAAAATTTAAATTCAAAGATTAAACTTATCCTAATGTTTTAATTTATAAATTTAAAAATTATCTATGCAATCTTAATTATTTATACCAATGAGATTTTTTTTATCAAAGTTTTAGCGATTGTGTTGTTGGACTTTATATGGCCCACGTGATAATTACGTAGACAGAGATAAATATTTTAATTAATATTGAGGTGATATTATCTAGTAAATCCTATTCAGATTAACTACTATAGTAGTAAGAGTTAAACTCTACTTCAGTAACCAGTTAGTATGCAAATTCTTTGATGGTAGGTACAACTCTAATTATCTTTTAGTATAGATCCATAGTCTAATCTATATAAATTGCATGTGCATCATCATAAGGTAGTTTATCCAGAAAGAAAGAAATAGACTGCAAAGCTTATACAAGGTGTTCGTCTTTTTGTGCTTGGAGTGAGATCCTGTTCTTCATCAACAATGGCTAGAGTTATGTTATTAATTAAATCTTACATGCATAAGAGTAATTTTCATCTTTCTTTTATCTTTTTGTAAGTCTACAAATACACCTACATTTGGATGTAATTCAAGTTTAATGCAAATAAAATTGTTTAAGGTCAAGCCCTTTCTTGAATTACTCTTTTATCGTTAAATCTTCTTTGCAATTTACAAAAAAAAAAATGTACATTCTGCAAGGTTTAAAAACAAGTTGCATTGCTTTTATCAAATCAACTGTATTTTTTAATTGGTGGAACAAACATAGCTCTTAATATATTTTTCATACTAACCATTTTTTTAGTTGTATTTTATCTTTTATTAAAATGTTATCTTTTTTGCGCTTTAGCTTTAACCATTAAGTTATATATAGTTATTTTTTGTTCCTGTTATTTTATTTTTTTAATTTTATAACTCAATCAAATTAATGAATATACAAAATATAATTATGCTAAATTTACAAATTTTACTAAGGTAATGTTAAAATTATAGTGAAAAATTCATGCACTATACAGGTTAAAAAAAACTAATTTATGTCAATATTGTAAGATGATTTTATAAAAGAAATTATCAAATGGGAACCATGAGAATCAAATGCTTTGTAACCTTTAGATCAAGTTTATTGTTTTATAGTCTTGGATATTTTTATGTCAATAAAAATAGTAATTGGTAACTTATACTAGCAAGTTACAAAATGATGTCTCATTTTTTGGCTATAAAAACTTTTTTTTTAACTTATTTTTTCTTTTTAATTCAAAGTAAACTTGTTCATGGTCTAGATAGCCCGCCTAATCTAATAGGATCAATTTGATTTGAATCACTATTTAATAAAAAATTTATCTATTTTCTATTACATATTAAAGTTTACAGAAATATAAAATACTTTAAACACGATTATAATTTCGTAAAAATACACGAATTTATTTTCATTTTAGTTTTTATCTTTATTGGAAAAGCAAAATACTATTAAGACAAGTCCAAATGTTGATGCAGAAAGATTTTACTAGGTGAATGCCAATATGGTAGATTGGAACATATTAGGCTATGCTTGGATAAGCATTTTTTAAATTTGGGCAAAATCAATATAACTTGAATTATTATTTATTAATAAAAATATTTTATGAATATTTCTATATTAATATTTAAAATATTTTTCCATATTATAACGTGTTTAAGATATGTCATATTTATATAAAATCTGATACGTAATAATTTATATTATATAGATTTTGAGACATGTTTTTGTATTGTCTTATGTTAGCTCAAGGTATCAATCAAACCGAGAAGGGTTCAATTAATTCTATAAAAATTCTAGCAATGAATTGAAATTTAAAATAAAATTGAAAATACATGCAAATATAAAGGAGTTAAGGTTAAGATAAGTAAACAAACGATTTATAGAGATTCGATCTTTTAATTCAGAGCCTATGTCCTCTTTTCTTGGTACTTCCTTGCTAAGGTGATGCTCGGAATTCACTAGTGAAAACTATACCTTTAAGGCTAAGGTATAATCTTACAACTCCTTATCTTTTGAAAGCTTAGATCAAAACCTCTCCCCTATCTTTTATCGCTAATGTAGAACCTTAGAATCCTTTTAAGAATTATACCTCAAATTCTTAAGTAATTTCATTCAATCTATTCATAACCTCTTGTGCTATGAATAAAGGTGTTTGCAAATTGACTAAGACCTTTAGAAGGCTAGTCTTTGTTGGAGTTTTGAGTACAAGATGAAAGTATACAAAATAAGTTTATGAAAATATGTGAAAATAGCAAAAAAATTAAAAAGTGTGACCTTTGATGTTTAGAATATGATTTCTTGTTGCTTCTTTGTTGTTTGGAGCTGTTAAAAACCTCCATTTATAGCTGCAAATGATCAATTGAATGTTGGAGATGTTTGACTATGGTGTATAGTTGTTGTTGACTCTAAAAATGTGGCCTAACGTTCAAGTACGCTACTTCTGTAACGGGACTTAAAGTGTTTATATCGGTACATATTTGAAAAATATGGCCTTGTATTGACACAGAGAAGTTTGCATCGAGACTTGGTGATTTTTCTACGCTTGGTATCGATACAATGAACATATGTATCGATACCAAAGGGATTGTATCGATGCAAACAAAGGTTTCACATAAACTTAGCTACTGCCAAGCCTTTGTATCAGTACCACCAAGGTGTGTTCAATACACACCCATGTTGTATCGATTCCTGATACCTTGTATCGATACTTTGAAGGGTTTTAAGCATAGTATCAATACCTTGATACTACGTATTGATACATTTATCAAATTTACTTCATAAACTCATTTTCTTGGCATGTAACTTAGTGAAATTCATCTCAAAAATATTCTAAGTGATATTAAATAATTTTTTTAATTATTTTTGAAAGATTTAAATCAATAAGGTAAATTCAAAAACATATTTCCAAAGAAGTTATTTTAGCTTCATGTTGTAGTTTTATCAAAACTATAATGAATTCAAAGCTAACATGTTGTATTTAGCTATTTTACCTGTCTTATTTATATAATCATATCTAATAATGATGATGATGACAATAACAAGAAAGTAGTTAAAAATTGACTTGTGAATGCATATATCTAAAATTGTCGTATTAAAATCTTTAAAATAAAAAGGTTAAATTGTGCAAATAGTCCTTGTACTATACTCCAAATGTGAATTTGTTTCTTTTACAATAAGTCAAAAAATTCTAGTCCTTTTACTATATGGGATATTCAATGTTAACCAAATTGAAAATGTTTTTCATTTTTCCTATTAGTATAGTGACGTGGGCAACGTTTTTACGACGTGGTAATTCGAGTTAGTTTAAAAAATAATTTAACTTTCACATAATTTTTTTGCTAGAAATTTCCATGTATTTTTAGCAAAAAAATTAATTGAATGAAAATAAAAATAAAAGATTTCTCTTATATTTGACACCCTAAGAAAAATCTTTAATATTTTCTTGTAACTGATTTCTCCTTAAAACCAAAACCGAAACCAAATCTAAATCTTAATTGAAAATCCCTAATCCCTTAACCTGAAAACAAAACTACCTCCATGCCTAAGCTATGAAACTGAAGCAAATCTAAGAAAATGGAGATCAAAGAATGAAGGAAACAAAAAATTAAAAAAGAATGAAGAAAGGGAAAACAATATAAGAGGGAGTAAGTACATATATTTTTTGCTGGAAAATATACTATGGTATTGTTTGTGGTTGTTGTTTACTATTAAAAATATAGTCTAGGCTCATGTATTACTTATCAAATCATAAAAAGCTTACTGCTAGACATGAGAACTTATATTATTCATATAATTTTTATTTATTTATTTATTGCCCAATTATAGTGCTTTTGAGGAGTTGTTATCTGTATGATATTCTTTATAGTTAAAAATTATACACTCCAACAAATATATCAAATGTAATTGCTATAATATTTCTACATTCTAATATTTATTTGTTTATTTATTTACTTGCATTTTATCACTCTGTAGCATAGGTACAAATGTTTGTAGAGCAAGGTATCATTGGGGAGGAAAATTGCTGAAAACCCCAATGGTCTAATATGTAAATAGGTCGAAAGTAGAGTACAATAAAGATGTTGATCGCATATGTTATTGGACTATTCTATAAACAATTAAGTCTTTAGTTTATGGCTTGTCAAACGTAGTAAAAGTTTACTATGTAAAAGATATAAAGTCATTGGATATAGGTTGAAATTGATATCTAATGATAAAGTTGCCTTGGAATCGATTGCTCAATTAAGGAAAAATGAAATTGTAAATATCTATGTAAAAAAATTAGATGAGAAGATTAGGGAAAAAAATTATCTAAATACCTTTATGCAATAAATCAAAAATGTATTGTAGTTAACAACATATGTCATTTACCACTTAGACTCCCTACATTTATATTAAAGGAATTTTATAGGGATTTAGATGAAAAAATGTAAATATAGCAAATGAAGGAATGACTGCAATGGACGAAAATGAAAATCATGAAGTCAAGTAAAGATAAAAATAATGAAGATTTTAAATGAAGAGAATGTAGATGTGGTAGATGGAGTGGTTATAGTGGATGAAAATGAAAATCATGAAAGTGAATTAAGTAAAAGTTGAAAATAATAAAGATATAGAAAAGAGATTGGTGGATGTGATGTGGGCCAGTAATGGAGAATTATATGCAAATAAAAAATTAAGCTTATAAGGTAAAAATTAAGTAGAATGTTAAAAAGTAAAAGCAATTATGCATGAGTGATTCAGATGGTGATGGTAATGATCATGGTGAAGGTAGTGATAATGAGCATGTAGTTGAAGAACATATTAAGGGTGCAAGAGTTACAAGTCAACCATCTAAGTTTAATTTAGAATTTAACAAGGTTTGTGGATATGAAAGTAATTATTTTGATTCATCAAACTGTAGAAGTGATATAGAAACAAATGGATCAAAAAAAGATGATATATGGAGAGTAAAATCTAGCAACATACATTATAATTCTAATGCCCTTTTAAATGAATTTGTTGTTAGGCTAAAAATGAAAGATCTTAGGGTTTTTAAGAATGTACTTGTTGAGTTTTTCAATAAGAAAAAGATTTGAATATACGTATATTAAGAATGATAAGATAAAGGTCAGAGCTATTTGTATTTCCAAGGGTCGTCAGTGGATGATCCTTTGCTCATGGTGCAATGCTAACAGAGTATTCATAGTGAAAACTTACAACAGTGAGAATTCATGCTTGCCAACTTCAAAAAATAAAATGGTGAAAACATCCATTATTCTCAAAGACCTAGGCCTAATTACGAAGATACATATTTGTCGGTAATAGATATGATCATATTTTGTTTCTTGGCTAGCTTAATAGTTTCAAAGAGACTTGATATTTGCCTTATGGATGTAGTGATAGCTTACATTTATGGTTCATTAGATTTTGATATTTATATGAAGATTCTCAAGGGATTCAAATTGCCTAAAACATCTACTCTCCACAACTTATTCTCAATAAAGTTGCAAAGATCTTTATATAGGATAAAGCAATCCAACCACATATGGTATCAATGTTTAAGTGAATACCACACTAGAAAAGGATACAAGAATGATTCTATTTTCCAATATGTTTTCAGTAAAAAAATTAGATAATGGATTTGCTATGATGGTAGCTTACATCTAAGACATGAATTTGATAAGGACTCTTAAAGAGTTAAATAAAACTACCAAGTACATAATGAAGGAGTTTGAAGTTAAGGATTTGTGAAGAACCAAATTCTATCTTGGCTTAAGCTTGAGCATAAGGAAAATGGGGCAGTTGTCCATCAGTCGGCTTACATCAAGTAACTATTAAAAATATTATAGACAAAGCTTATCTATTGAGCACACCCATGGTAGTGAGGTCTTTCAAACTTGAAAAGGACCTATTTTGTCCAAAGGAACCAAATAAGGAAGTACTTCATTCTGAAGTACAATATCACAATGCGATAGGGGTATTAATGCATGTGACACAATGTATAAGACCCGATATTGCCTTTACTATTAATCTTTTAGCAAGATTTAGTTCTAAGCCAACAAGGAGACATTGGAATGGGATTAAGCATATCTTTTGTTATCTCCGTGAAACCATGGCTTGGGTTTATTCTATTTTAGAGAATCCACTGATTCGAGGTTAGTTGGATATGCTGATACAGGATATAAGTATGATTCGCATAAAGTTCACTCACAAATTGGTTATTTATTGTGTTATAATAGTATTTTCATAGCTTGGCAATCTGTTAAACAGATGTTAGTTACACATCCTCCTAGCACTCTAAGATTATCACCTTTTATGAAGCTGGGAGGGAATGTGTTTGGTTAAGATTCGTTATATCTCACATACATTATTCTTGTGGTATGACATTGATTATAGATTTACCCACGATTATTTACGAGGACAATGCTATGTGTATAGTTCAAGTTAATGGTGGACATGTTAAAGGAGATAAGACTAAGCACATCTCGCTAAAGTTTTTTTATACTCATGAACTTCAAGAAAGTCAACAAGTGATATCAAATATATTAGCCCTTCAAATAATCTTGTAGACTTATTTACCCAAACATTGACAATGTAAACCTTTAAGAAACTTCGATGTGGTTTTGGCATGAGGTGAGCACATAAGGTGCAAGGTTGATTTGTTCCTAAAGTGACATACCTCAAAAATCTTAACCCCTTATGTAGTCATTAGATACAATTAAGGGAGAGCAATTTTTCCTTTTTGATAATTTCTACTCCCAGTAAGTTTTTCTAACTGAAGGTTTTTAATGAGGTAGTAACGGCAGGCCCTATTAGGAAATAATAATTTGTCCAAAAGGAGAGTGTTAAGGAATATTAGACCTACTATAACAAATAATTTCCTAATATTTTAATTACGATCATAGAATTGTAATTTTTTAATATTTTGATTACAGTTACAAAGTCATTTCTTCATAATTTGATTATGTACAATAAATATAGACCTAATTTGATGCTTATATAAAAAGCATAGTTTTCTCATTATAAATATACTAAATCAAACAAAAAAATCACTTTTTCTCTATCTCTATACTATTATCTCTCTCTCTTGTAACTACATTTATTGTTGCTTTGCTTGCAAGTCACTAAGCTCACCAATTTTCACTAATTTTACAACTTTTAAATATTTATGTTTTTAATGTCTTGTGTTCATTTTGCATTCAAAAGACGCCAACTATAATTAATATTTAGACTACCAAACGACAAACAAATCAAGTAAGGACCAATATTTTACTCGTGTCCCTGAAGAGATGAAAATTGGAATTGGGATAAATTAAACAACTTGGCTCTTGCGTAAGATTTTGTCTAAAAACTTGTGCTAAATTATTCAAAATCTGAAGAAAACAGATAGAAACTATGGTTAGGTAATATATACGTAATTTATAATTTTTTAAAAAAATTAAATCATTATTCATTTGTATTAAATACTAGTTTTTTTACTTAATTTGCTTTTGATGTTGACACCGAAAAATATAATACGTAAAATCTGAAGAGAACTTATTTATTTTAATGCAAAGGAAAAACTTCATTTAAAAAATAATTATTCAAACTTTAAAATATAAACTAGCATTTTAGCTCGGCAATATTTTAAACTTTAAAATTTAAACTAGCATTTTAGCCTAGCTTTCGTCCCAAATATTTTAATATTTTATAAAATACAATTTAAAAAATAAAATAATAAAATAAATAATTTACTATTAATTATTTTATAATATTTTTTATTTGTATGTTGCTGTAAGAGTAATATTTTATAAATAATTCTTTTAAAAATATTTAATTTTTTTATATCTTAATATACTATAATTTAATACAAATAGACAAATGTTTTAAAATTTTTATAAAATAAATTATTAATATGTCATAATTT
>JAQSVH010000004.1:1370782-1381637 GCA_029448705.1 Adansonia digitata
GAGTGCCACGTGGCAGAACAAGAAAGCCATCCTTCGAATTAATTTAATCCATAATATATGGATTTATAGATTTTATTAAAAAATGGATATCAACCATAATTAAATAACATTTAGGCTACTTGATTACAAGAATAGTCTAGTCATGGGCAAACAACATTTATCTATACTATTGATATATATTTTTTAATTTTATATCATTGAATCAAGATAAAAAAATTTAAATTAAATTATATTTTTAATTAATTTTATTTTTTTAAAAAATCACCTCTAAAAAATTTATCCACCATTTCAATTTTAAATATTTTTTTGATTTTTTAAGTATTTTTTAAATTTTATCTCACTCACATAATAATTGTGCCACAATTAAATTGGACAAAACACTTGAACAAAGAAAATTAAGCCGCACTTATTTCTGCCCAAGAAAAAATAATAGTAGTACCATATAAATAACTACGTCACAGCTAACCAGGGCCGGGTGTGCCGAATTATTATCAATTTTATTTCATTTCAATTCAATTGGAATTTGTCTCTTAATATATATTTAGAGTCTAATTTTTTTTAAAATCTCCAAGTTTTAAATTCTACGAGCTAGATTTATTAAGAAATTGATTGAATTCATTTTAATATAAGGACAAAAAATTTTTAATTTCACTAATAAAATTAAAAAATTATCAAATATTTTATTTCTCTTTTAAGTTAGTTTTATTTTTGTTTTAAATATATCTTTAATAATATGTGTTATAAAGCTTGATTGTGGAAGTATAATTTTTATATTAATTTTTTAATTTTTTTATTATTTATAAGAACTTGTTATCGAAGCTACGTCTGCCCATTAGTCAGCCTACCCAAGTTTGACTTGAATTATTATTTAAATAGTAAAAAAATATTTTATTTAAATTTAATTATAAAAATATATAAATTTTAATATAAAATATTTTTAAATATTTAATAATAAAATCAATTCCTAAATCATATAAAGTCCAGGTTGGGCCAATGCAAACAATTTTTTTTATTCGAACTTACCATAATTCGACTTGACCTATAAATATTTTTATACTATTAAATTTGAAATTTGAAATATAATTATACAAATATAAAATAAAAAAATATAAATATGATATAATATAAATATACGAATATTTTAAAATTTATATAATATAAATTATTAACATATTAAAATTTACATAAATATAATATATTTTAAATATATTTATAATAAAATAAAATATATAAATATGATATAAATATACGAATTATAAAATAACTGTTTTCGCATGGCTAGAGCAGAAGGCAAACTCAAAGGCAATTTTTAGGAAACCTGCGAAAAATAAAAAGCTGAGAAAATTGGTTGAATCCATAGAACAGTATCCATTATCTCCGAGAAATAAAGTAGTTACGTAGCAGGGAAGGACGGAGATTTATATATATTGATGGAGTTGACAGTAAATACCGCAATGGCTGCAACTTGACTAGTGCTTTGTTAATTTTTGTGTTCTTAAATGTTGCTTGGGTTCGCTTTCTCTCTTTTTCTTAGCTAGAGCCTTATCTTATCTAATATTTATAGTTAGTATCTTTTCTAGAGAACTTGGTTTCTGCCGTCAAATTCATATATACATATATATATATATTAATTTAAATTATGTTAGTCATAAATAAATTATCATATAAAAATAATATAAATATGATACATAATTATAAAAGAAAAAAGATTGTTTTGTAGACACACTCAAAGGTCGGACTACCTGTCCAAACCCAAAAACTCGCTCGATATTTAAGAGGGTTTGGACAAAAATATTATGTCCAAAAAATAAGCTTTGACAAAAAATTAAGTCCGATTAAAAAATAGACAGAGTCTTGGATTTAACTTTCAAAGCCTGAACTCGACCAAACTTGATTCATTTTATCATTATATTATATATTTATTTTAGATTTTATGTGTTATGTAATTTTTACCGTATAAATAATACATATATATAATATTATAGTTTAAACTTTAAGAATTAAGTTAAATTATTTATATTTATAAACTTAATAAAAGAAAATTATTAAATTAATAAAGATTAAATTTTTTAAAAAATATATTTTTAAAATATAAATTATTAAAAAAATATAATATGAGCAAGTTTAAATGGGTTCAGACTATCTATTTACAAATATGAGCATGCTTGTACACTAAGACTACTAAACTTCACTAACTGATAATTTTTTTGCTACTGATGGGCACATCTCTCATTTCCTGATGAAGCAAGAAACAAAAAATTATCTCTCGCTCCAGTACAGGAGTAGAATACAGAGCTCTTGCTGATACTACTTCTAAACTCCTTTGTTTACGATGGTTGCTTCAAGATATGGGTGTATCCTTCACTTTTGCTGTTCTTTTCTACTGTGATAATCATAGTGCCATGCAAATTGCATACAATGATGTCTTTCATGAACGAATCAAACATAACGAGATCGATTGTCATCTTGTTCGACATCATGTTCTCCAAAGCACCATACAACTAATTCTTATCTCATCCCAGTCTCAGATTGCAGACATCTTTACAAAGTCACATCCACCTCGACCTTTCAAGATCTAGTTTTCAAACTCAAGCTCTCATTTTGTATGTCACATTGAGTTTGAGGATGGATGTTAAAACAATAAATTAGCATAATGTTAGCATGTTAATTAGTCAACTGAATTTACATTATTTTAGCTTGTTAATTAGTTAATTAATTTACATTTCTTTATTTATTTTAGCTCCTTATATATAAATCTCCTCTTGTGCAAATACTTTGATATACAAAAAAATACAAACTTTTTCTTCTCTCTTTTTTTTCTCATCTACCAAATCGAATTCTATTTTTATTTAAGTTTTAATAAATACTTTTTTATAAAATCGTGTGAAAATTTAAAAATACGATAAAAATATATTTTTTAAAATTTTAAAAGATCAATGAACTGAACCAATTTGAGCAGAGAAAATTCAGTTAAGACCAATTCAATTTTATATTATTTTCGATTTGATTTCGATTTATTTTTTTTTAATCTAGAATACTGCATATTAACCATAATTTTTTTTAAGATCAATCGGAATCGAACCAGTATTATCCCTATTGGCATTTGAAAGGTGTTTGGATGAGTGCCATGCTACTCCCATTTCTTCTCCTTACCTAATGAGCACTTTTGTATCTTATTCATTGTCTCTATGTAGTTTCATGTTTTACTAGAATTACGAACCATGTGCGCCAACTAATATTACTTAGATTTTTTATTTTTTTTAAATATACATACTAGATGCATATTTTAATATAGATATAAAAGTATAATTTTTTAAATAATAAATACAAAAAATTATAATAAATTGAATTTTTCTTATATTATAACTCCCGAGTTCAGATAATATAATTGCCAACTACCAAAGCATATAGCTATCACCACATGCTTTTAGTTCTTGAAAGCAACACAACTTCACTCCTGCAGCACCATACTCTATTAGTTCTGTTAATTAGTAGAAGCCATTGTACGTCTGGGGCTATGATAATGGTTACTTCATAAAAATCTCCAGGACAAGTGCTGTGAGCCTTTCAGATATAAATTATGGAGCATTTCATTAATCTTCTGTGAGCCAATAAAAACTTACCACGTCTACCGCGTTCCTTTAAGAAAGTGCCAAGTTATTTTTTAAGAGATTGCTACTTAAAGATAGAAAGAAAGGTTGTAATTGTATAACTGAATTTAAATCTTATCAAAAATAAAGGGAGAAAAGAAATCGAATGCGAAGTAAAAAGCACCCAACAAAACGTCGTGACATATTGGTTGGCAATGCATAGAAATTGCCAACCCGACGGCTCTACAGGCCAGACCTTCCTCACTTTTAAGAATTTAGTAATATTTTGTACATTAAATCTGAAAAGAATTATTATTATTTTGACAACTATGATAATTAAGGAATAATGGTTTCGAACTGCTTTTGATATCGATTTAATAATAATAAAATTTGATTATTTTGTGGATATAGTTGGTCAATTATTATATTTATATTAATTTTTTATTATAATTATATCTAAGATATTATATATTTATATAATTTTTAATATATTTATATTAATTTTTTATCCTATCTTATATTTATTATTTTTCTCGTATAATTTTATGGTTTTTGAAATTTTTGAATCGTATTATTATTATTATTATTATTATTATTATTATTTTACAAGCTGTATAATTTCAGTTAGCTTAATCTAGTGGTCTTTCCCAAAATCATTAATCAAGAAATTCTTGTTGCAACACTCAATTTAATCTTCCCTATATAAATATATTTAAAAACCCAATATATACATTTCTCAAAGTAAACATAAAAATGGATTTTTTATTTTAATATTATAATTTTTTTGAATTCCATTGTCAAATATAATAGAAAAATATTTTTCTAAATGTTTGATCTCCAGAACGATTTCCCTTGAAATAAAAAGAAGCTACCCTCTCGACTTTCTTTATTCCTTTCAAATTATGGGGAAGCCGCCCTCAATGAGGGCTTCCCTTTTTTCTTTTTAATTTTATAAATATATATAAATTATATATATTACATATAAATTATAAAATTTATAAAATTCATTAATATATATAATATATATTTATAAAATTTAAAAAATAAGGTGGTTTCCACATAATTTATAAAATTCATATATATAACTTATAAATTATAAATTCATTCACACATATGTAATTTATATATTTACAAAATACAAAAAAAAAAGAATTTTAAAATATTTTTAAAACTTTTTATGATTATATTAAAAAGAAATTAAAAAATTGAAGAGGAATTAAAATTTTGTAATTAATTTTTAGTATAATTTTACCATTAAAAAGAAATAAAAAATAAAAAATATTTTTATATTTTCAAGTTAAGGTATTTATGAGTAGATCAAGCAGATCTATGATCAAAATAAATTTTAGATTCCTTGTCAAGCTTGAATTTGACATAGTTTGACCTAAAATCGTGAATTATTATTTAAGTATTAATAAAAAATTTAAAAATATTACTATATTTTAATAATTAAATTTAAATAAAAAGTATTTTTTAATTATTATATAGTAATACTAGTGTATCATATTAAGAAAACCTATAATCAAAGCCTAGACTATATTCAGAGAACATAATTTTAAAACCCTATTTGGACATACATTCTCTTAATTCGAGTCAACCCGAACCACCTTGTATCATTATTTAATAATAATTTTTATTTAAATTTAATTATAAAAATATTTTTAAATCTTTATTAATATTTAAATAGTAAAATGGGTAAGTCGAATTGGGCTTAAACAAAAAATCTAAAATTTTTTTAAATCATGGATCGATCTGATTTGGCTTATAAACATCACTACTTGAAAATTTATAATTATATTTTAGTTTTTTTAATTAAAAAATTATAAATATTAATTATAAATATTTAATTAAACTATTAATTTAAAAATTTTAATTATATAATTATAAAAAAGTTAAAAATATATAATTTATATATATTGAGGACGATTTTCTCTAAATTTTTAAAAAATAAACGGTTTCTTTTATTTTTAAGGAAACCATTATCGTCAATGGTGATTTCCCTCTCATCTACTCAAGCTATTTCGAAAATAAATTTTCACTGTATCTAATAACAGAATTACAGAATTATAAGATTAAAATAAGAAGTCAACAAATACCCCAAAATTGGTTAGTGCATTAAAGTTTAGAAAATGTGGCTGCCCAGTATTTTCACGGACGTGGTATATTACTGACCGTCGTTAGAGAAAACATAAAATAAAAAAAATAAAACAAAAAGCGGGCAGCCGAACTCGACCGTTAATCTAGAACCTTCTATCTCTTACCAGATATCTCAACTATCCCGTTTCTGGCAAAGTCTTCTAGAAAGCAAAACCCTAAACCCTAGAAACCTCTTCTCACATTTTATATTAACCCCCACGTCCACCTCCTTTTCCATTTCTGTTTATCCCTTTCTGCTCTTTGTAATTTATAGCTATGGCTACGGCAGCTTTGCTTCGTTCATTTCGACGACGCGACATCGGATCTGCTTCTCTCTCCGCCTATAGAAGTGTAAGTTCCCTAACTGTTTTATGTCTGCTTTAAAACTTTGTTTTTCTGTTTTAGTGATTTGCTTGATTGATTCGTGCTTAGTGGTGTCATCTAAAGTCCTGTAAAAGGAAAATTTATTTAGATGTTCTTTTTTTTTTTTTTTCCTGTGGTTATATGTTTGGGTTTTTTCTTTTTCTTTTTTGAACTTTTGCGATTATTATTTGTTTAATTGGAATCGGTTATATATAAATAAATTGATAAGTGAGCTTCTTTGTATTGTTAGAGAAAAGGTTGATGGTGCCGTTCCTTAATCTGTTTGGAAATTAAAGGACTATACAGATTTGTTATATTCTTGAATTTTGTTTTAGATTTATTAGATTTTTGAATTGTTGGCCAAGTACTTGAATAATTTTCCCAGTGAATGAAATGGATGGTGCCTCATGCTTAATTGGTTATGTACAGCTTACTAGCAATGGCAAGACCTCAGCAGGAATTAATTGGACAAGTTTTTCTAGAGCTTTCAGGTAACCATTGTTTGGGTTATTGTCATTATTGTCTATTTATTTTAAATTTCTGATTGCTTTTTTTCCCCTTTAATGCAGTTCAAAACCTGCCGGCAATGATGTCATTGGTATTGATTTGGGTACGACCAACTCCTGTGTTGCTGTCATGGAGGGAAAGGTACGATTTAGACTCATGGTGTATGTTCTTAACAATTTTGTTGTTTGCTTTTAAGATGAGGTTATTCCATAATTATCTCTGATTGAGTCTGTTACTGATGTCAGACTCCCAAAGTTATTGAGAACTCGGAAGGTTCACGAACCACACCATCCGTTGTTGCCTTCAACCAAAAGGGAGAGTTACTTGTGGGCACCCCTGCAAAACGTCAGGCAGTGACCAATCCGACTAATACACTTTTTGGTACCAAACGTCTCATTGGTAGACGATATGACGATCCTCAGACCCAAAAAGAAATGAAAATGGTTCCTTACAAGATTGTCAGGGCTCCGAATGGAGATGCGTGGGTTGAAGTAAATGGGCAGCAATACTCTCCTAGCCAAATTGGGGCATTTATTTTGACCAAGATGAAAGAAACTGCAGAGGCTTACCTTGGAAAGAGTGTTTCTAAAGCAGT
The DNA here is from genome assembly GCA_029448705.1 of Adansonia digitata. Taxonomy (NCBI): domain Eukaryota; kingdom Viridiplantae; phylum Streptophyta; class Magnoliopsida; order Malvales; family Malvaceae; genus Adansonia; species Adansonia digitata. The sequence goes on from JAQSVH010000004.1 coordinate 1,377,974, forward strand.
AATAACTGTTCCAGCTTATTTCAATGATGCTCAGAGGCAAGCAACTAAGGATGCTGGTAGAATTGCAGGCCTTGATGTTCAGAGAATAATCAATGAGCCTACTGCTGCTGCACTTTCATATGGAATGAACAACAAGGAGGGTCTCATTGCAGTCTTTGATCTTGGTGGTGGTACATTTGATATATCAATTTTGGAGATTTCTAATGGTGTCTTTGAGGTTAGCATCCTTTTTTGTTCTGAGAGTTTGTTATAAGGATGATTACGCCAATTCTACTGATAAGTATCATATGCAGGTCAAAGCAACAAATGGTGATACTTTCTTGGGAGGAGAGGATTTTGACAATGCCTTGCTAGATTTTCTGGTGAGTGAATTCAAGAAAACTGAGGGAATTGATCTTTCAAAGGACAGACTTGCACTTCAGAGGCTCCGGGAAGCTGCTGAGAAGGCTAAAATCGAACTCTCATCGACTTCGCAGACTGAAATTAATCTGCCATTTATAACAGCTGATGCTTCAGGGGCTAAACACTTGAATATCACGTTGACCAGATCAAAGTTTGAATCTTTAGTAAATCACTTGATTGAGAGGACCAAAGCTCCTTGTAAGAATTGTTTGAAAGATGCTGGCATTTCCACAAATGATATTGATGAGGTTCTTCTTGTTGGAGGGATGACACGTGTGCCTAAAGTACAAGAAGTAGTTTCTGGGATCTTTGGAAAGAGTCCAAGCAAAGGAGTGAATCCTGATGAGGCAGTTGCTATGGGGGCAGCAATTCAGGGCGGTATACTTCGCGGGGACGTTAAAGAGTTGCTTCTGCTTGATGTCACTCCTTTGTCGCTGGGTATCGAGACACTAGGTGGTATATTCACGAGGCTAATCAACCGGAACACAACCATTCCAACAAAGAAGAGTCAGGTGTGTCTTTGGTGCAAATTGTTTGCATTGTAATCAAATATCAAATCAGCTTTAATAGTTTTTGGAACACAACAAGTTGAAAACATTTTTTTCTTTTGCATGCATATAAGCATACTCTAATGGCTTTGAATCATATTTTCTATGAATTAATTTGCCTTCGTTTCCCATGATTCATGTGGGGGTTCCTTGATTTTTCAGGTGTTCTCTACTGCAGCTGATAACCAGACTCAAGTAGGTATCAAGGTGCTTCAAGGTGAGCGTGAAATGGCAGCTGACAACAAGCTTTTGGGTGAGTTCGACTTGGTAGGCATACCTCCTGCTCCTAGAGGTATGCCTCAGATCGAGGTGACATTTGACATTGATGCCAATGGTATTGTCACTGTTTCGGCCAAGGATAAGGCCACTGGGAAAGAACAACAGATTACCATCCGTTCATCTGGTGGTCTTTCGGAGGAGGAGATTGAGAAGATGGTCAAGGAAGCTGAGTTGCACGCCCAGAAAGACCAACATAGAAAAGCTCTGATTGACATGAAAAACAATGCAGACACAACTATTTATAGTGTTGAAAAGAGCTTGAATGAGTACAGGGACAAGATTCCTAGTGAAATTGCAAAAGAAATTGAGGGTGCTGTTGCGGATTTGAGGAAGGCAACGGAGGGAGAGAATGTCGATGAGATAAAGGCCAAGATAGATGCGGCGAATAAAGCTGTCTCGAAGATTGGGGAGCACATGGCTGGTAGCTCCGGTGGTGCCCAGGGAGGTTCTTCCCAAGGTGGTCAAGGTGGTGACCAGGCCCAAGAAGCAGAATATGAGGAGGTGAAAAAGTGAGTGATGAGGCAGTGATTCTGTTAGTTGTATGGTTTATTTTTCAAAGTGGCATTAAAACGCCGCTAAAGACGATTATTTTGTTTGATGATATATGCATAGGGTGTTTTAGCAGCTTTGTATCTAGATGAAGGTTGAAGGTAATAGCCTATTAGGAATTTTGAGTCCAGAGACCTTTGAATATGAGATAACATAAATTTTTCTTGAAGTGGAAAATAAAGAGGTTTCCTTGGTATACTACAGTTTATGGGTTACTTACTAGTACAATTGTTGGCTGCATAATATGTAAGACAGTGCATTTTATGTGATTTATAGTTTGCCTGCTGAGTCTATGAAGTGGGGGGTGGTTCAGGTTTATATTATCTCGAGTATTCAAATTTTTTTAATTATTTATATTTTAATATTTATATCAAATATATTTTTAAACATGAATAGGATATATAGTGGTCGGAAGAAATCCAGCATAAGCATTGCACCTTTGGGATTTGATCTCAAGCGTTGCAAATTACTTTACTATAAGCTAACATAGCTTGTGGAATGTGGATACATTGCTTTTCTCACTGTCACAGTTATCATCTTCTATGCAGTATGTCAACGAGAAGGTTTGTAAAGTATATTTTCTTAGGAGTGTGTTTGGATAAAAAAATTTAAAATATTTGTTTAAAATATTAATAATTTAAAATTCATTTGTTTAAAATATTTGTTATGAAATATTTTGATTACGATTCTCTATGATATATTATGAAATATTGAACTCATTATAATTAAAGATTTCTTAATATTTTATCATGATTAGAGGATCATAATCTTCATAATACTCTTATTACGATTGTGACTATATGATTGTAATTTTTGTAATTTGATTATATATAATTAATATGGATTTAGCTTGATGTTTATTTAAAAGTTTTAGCATTCTCATTGTAAACACACTGAATTGAATAAGAAAAGTAATTTTTTCTATATATTTATTATCTTTCTCTTATAGCTTCGATAATTGTTTTGCTTGTAAGCTATCAAACTTACCAATTTTCATCAATTTCACCACATCTTATTAGCAAGATTGCTCTAAAGGTAAGGAAATTGGTAAATCAATTGTGTTTTATTTGTTCTTTTTTGATTTATATCTTCATGAAGATATTAATAATTTACTTTGATGAGTAACATACACGGTTTCAAGAAAAATAATAAAAACAGTGATAATTTAATGTTCACCCAACTATGAGCAGTTTTTAGGCTATTAAAATAGTTGTTTATCTAGCTTGAAGCTAGTTTAAAGAAGTATATATTTTGGTGAAAAGGCGCAATTAAAGCTTGAAACAACTAAAAAGGGTGGAAAAGATGAAATCTTAAAGAATTCGATCTTCACATCTGGCGACGCGACTAAAAATTTTTAAATAAAAAAAACTTCAAAACTTGAAACCTTTGAACTGCGGTTTCCAACGAATAGTGCCATTTGTTGGTTGGACAAGGTCGCCCTCAAAGTGGTGGCAAGGTGTCTAACCCAATTGTGACCTCGAATGACATCGAAAATCATAAGTAGTATATTTGCAAAGAAACCCCAAGGTTTCAAGGTTGAGATTAGTTTGCAATTTGTCCAAAACGTTGAAGGAATTTTTTGAAATTCAAAAGAATCATTTTTGAGAATTAAAGCTATCAAATTGACTTATAAATGTTCAAATTTGATTTATTACATATACATTTATTTAACACCTGTTGTATTTTTTACTTCATACCTGAAGTTATCTAATTTGTGAGTTCTCTTTATGTGCAAACTATGGCTAACATTGAGAAGTTTAAAAATTTTACCTCTTTAATGTGAGTGGATCCAGCTACTTGTCTTGGTGTTTGGACATGGAGATTTACCTAGAAGGACTAAGATTTTCAAGTGCCATCATTGTAGATGGTCAAACCAATGGCAAAAG
>JAQSVH010000004.1:1383814-1408655 GCA_029448705.1 Adansonia digitata
ATCTGCAAGGATCCACCCCGGGGTACGTTGCGACAATATTAAAAATAGAAAGAATTATTTTTTAGAAGAAATGGAATGAGTCTTGTCATATTCTATAATCCATATTTCACATAAGGGAAAACTATAATAATGGAAAGTCAAAGAATTGCTATAAAGCAAGAATCATGTAAGTGATATGAATCCGATGTTTAGATGATTGAGAAAATCACGCTTCATTCTTTATAGGTTGAAATTGTGAATCAATATTTGCACTAATTGTATTTTCAGTTTAGAGTTTTAACTTGTTCAACACTTAAGTCTGGTATAAAAATTTTTAAAGTTGGGCTCAACTTGACATGGGATTATTTTTTAATTAACAAATTTGTTAAATTTATTTGTAAATATATTAACATAATTTGATGAATTAAAAAAAGAATTTTCCTTATTAAATTTAGACTGATCCGACTCAGCTGTGAATAGCTCTATACTTCAGTTTTCACTTTAATAGTGTTTTTTTTTATGGTGAAAGTATATATTTTATGGTTTCTAGATTAGCAAGTAATGTATCTAGATCTTATAGTTTATGTATTCACATAATGTTTATATGTTTTTGGGAGTGTTATAATTTTGTTTAAAATATTATAGATTTATATAAATTTTGATACGTTAATAATTCATGTTATATGAATTTGGTTATGTTTATATATACATCTTGTGTTCATGTTTTTTTATATCATATTATGTTTTCTATCATGTTTTAATTATTTTTTCCACATCATATTCATTTCCTATAGTTGTATTATGTCCAAAATTATCAAAAAAATAAAAATAAAAATTATATATGCTATAGAATCGGAGATTAATTATTTGCTCAAAATATTCTTTCCTGTTTACTTCCATTTCTGTTTTATGTAGCTCTAGGAAGTAACATGCAAGAAGTTTACAGATAACAAATTGTTGGGGATTAATCTATCTAAATTAAATAGTAGAAAGTATAAACTTGTTAAACGATATTGCTTTGAATTTAAAAAATATTACAAACGAAATTCAACGAAAAATTATGTTAAAAATTTTCACAAACAAGATCTGACTAAGTCGAGGTTTGTAACATCTGACCTTGAGATTTTTAATGCTTGCCCAAACGTGCTCTATAGATTCTACAACACGTCTCTTAAGCCTTTTCAATATCATTACTGTTAATAGCATTTTCAATCGGTAACATAGTGAACCAAAGAATGCAATGGTCTTCTCTCGCGAAATAAGACTTGAGGATAACAGAATACTATTATTTAGAATAGATGAAAACCTCTCTGATTACTTCTCAATTTTTTTTCCTTTTCTAACCTATTTTAAAAGAAAATAGTTTTTATTTTTAATAGCCATTAACAAACATTTTTAAAAAAATTACATAAACATTTTAAAATTAACTCTGGAATTAATACAAAATTGCTGAGACAGATTTTTAAAAATCAAAATAAAATAAAAACTATCAAGAATTTTTTTATCAAATAATGGTTCAATTGGGCTGAATTAAACAACGAGTTGGGCTCCAAAAAGATAAGGTCCACTCGACCTTTAATTCAAGCCCAGGCCCAAGCCCAAGCCTCGGCCTAGGCCCAGCTAGTCGTAGCAGCATGCGCATGTGGTCCAACCTCATGTGGACCTCTACCCTCTAGCCCAAAATGTTTGGTGCCTCTTGGGCCCAACCTTACCTAGGAGCCAAGCTTGTATATACCACTCACAGAAGCTTTAAGTATCTCATATGGTATTGTATATAGCACCCAACACTAACCAAGTTCTCCTTCTTTAGGTGGATACCATGTGAACAATTTCTCATTCACTTCAGATATCAATTTTGTAATTTAAACTTACACTGCATACTCGATATGATATTTTATGTATACCACACGACCAACTTTGTATATGTATTTTGTATTAATAAACTTTTAAAATATCGTTGATATCTAACAATGTCTCACATGAATGAACATTGCATGATTAAAAAGAAAAACTAACTCAAAGTGAAGGGGAATACCCTTGAGGAGTTATTGCGTCTAGATAGGTAGCTTTTGGCCTTAAACCTTTCATAGTGACAACTGCGGATATATTCGGCTAGCTAGTGAAATTAATGTGTTAGGCTATTTAACCTTTCGTGCAAACCTAGATAAAATGTGTCATACAATCACTCTTCGAAAACCATTGGTTTTCACGATTGTGTTTATTTTGGCCTTAAAAAACATCCTGGTTTTTAAGAGTGCTCTAAAAAATTTAGGTTTATTAATTCTATTAGCTCAAGGAAAAGATTGAACCAAGAGAGGGGTGAATTGGTTCTACGAGAACTTGATAAATTTGAAATAAATTGAAAATAAAATGGCATTAAGGGCAAGAAAAACAAATAATCAAAATAATTAGCACCATTTCTTTGGCAGCGATCTTATGGAGATCAATTAAAATTCTTGAACCTAACTAATCATAGTCTTGGAGTCTACCATTTTAAAATCCAAAAATTTACTAACTACAAATTTTTTGTACCGGTATCCTTTATTTAGTATTTTTGGTCAAAAGACTCTTATAGCTCTTTTGCTATTTTCATTGGACTATACACGTTATTCAACAAGTTGTCCAGACCCTTGAGGATGTAGTTTTTGTATAGAAAGTCCAACTACTTCCATGCTTTAATTGAAGCGATAGTTGTAACATTTCCCCTTTTTCAAGAATCGAGGCCTCCTCAGTTAAAAACTTGGCCAAATTCAAGCTTTTCAGGTAGAACAAGCATCTTTTGTGGCTATTTTTTGAAGTCTACCTTATTAAACTTCTCAGGTTTTTCTCCATGTGTCACATGAGGGGGTAGTTGCATAATAGGCACATTTGCATTACATTATAGACAGATAATAGGATCAACTTAGTCACATTTGAAACACTTGTTTTGAAGATGAGTAGTCTTGTACATAATTTAATTTATTAATATTATATACTAATTTCAAGCACGGATATATCAAATTTGAAAATAGTAAATATATATAATTCAAATAAACAAGTATTCAAACAATTTATACAATTATAAACTTATAAGACTACAAATTTAATGTATTAAACAATAGAAAAACAATATTAAAATATATATGTATATGGAAAACATAAATAGCAATTTAGTAGGCAAACATTGACAAGGGCATTAAAGCAACATTGATTTAACAACTTGGAAATTATAAATATATAAAATTAGTTAATGTAAAGATATTCTGTCAATAATATACTTATGCAATAAAAAAAATTAGATAACTACAAAAAGACAATCATGAATTATATATATTATTCAAAATGTAAATGGCAGAACAAGACAAAACATGTGTTAAGACCAACTTAGCATATACAGAATAGTAAAATTGGAACAATATAAATAACGCCTACAACAACTGTGCTAGAGATAAACCAATGATTGAAATCAAGAATAGACTATGCAAAATAATATCAACAATATATAATAATTAAACCTGATGAACACATTTTTTAATAGTTAAAAGCAATGATTGAACAACATACGTAAATGAATCAAAACTATACCAAGCAAAAAATTAGCAGTATCGAGTAAAATTGAACACGGCAAGATGAACAGATTAAGAATTAGTATATGAAAATATATTGCAAATGTGTTAAGTTGTTGGTGATTAATCTGTTTAAATTAAATACTAGAAAATATAAACTTGTTGCATGATGTTAGCTCAAAGTAAGGATTGAACCAAGAAGGGGTGAATTGGTTCTTATAAAAATTTGATCATAGATTTACTATTTAATAGTAATTAAAGCTGAATGAAAGTAAAAATAAGTTAAGAGTAAGAGAAGTAAACAATCAATGTATAGAGATTTGGTCTTTGGACTCAAAGCCTACATCCTTTTTTCTTGAAACTTTCTTGCCAAAGTGACTCCTACAGTTCGCTAAGGAAAATTTTACCTTTGAGGTTAACTTATAACCTTACAACTCTATGTTTTGTGTCTTAGATAGAACCTTTCAATCCTCTTAAGAATTCTACCTTAAATTTTTAAGTATTTTCACTCAAACTTCACACAACCTTTTTTTTGAAGAAGATAAAGTATTTACAAATTAATCATGATCTTTAATAGGTAAGTGTTTTCAAGAATTTAAGTACAAGATGAATGTGATACAAAAAAAGCTTCGAAGGATACAAATTAAATGAAATAAGGATGAAGAACTTGAAGATTTTGAGCTTCTGATGTTCAACACTTGATTAATCTTGGTATTCCACGCTTCTTCAGCTGTTGGAGACCTTTACTTATAGCTTGAAACTGAATTATGGATGTTGGGCACTAGTTAGGTAGGTGGAGAACCATTGTAAGCTTCATAAGTTGGAGCTTTTGTTTAGACCCGCACTGTTGTATTGATAAACTAGCAAGAGTATCGATACATGGACTTAGAAATGTGACCGTTACAAGGTGTTGTATCGATACACCAAGGCTGAGTATCAGTACATCAAGGTGAGTATCAATACATCAAGGGTGAATATCGATACTCAACATGTTGTATCGATATAGAGACATTTGTATTGATACATTTAAAGGTTTTAGCCAAACCATAACTATTGCCAAGCATTATATCAATACATACATACTTGTATCCATACATTCATTAAAAATACTTGTAAATATGTTTTTCATGGCTTGAATTTGATTCTAAGTATAAATATGCATTTACAACATATATTTTTGAGAATTTAAGAGGTAAAAATCAATTTAATATTTTCCAAAATGTTTTCCAATTTAATTTAAGGAAAAATACTAAATTAGAAACAATTGAATACAAGATAATTTAGCTTAGGTTACTGTTATGTTAAAACTGAGATTAATTCAAAGCTAATAAAGCTAACAATCTTTCCCTTTTTGATATAACAAAACTTAAGATAAATTTGATCTACTAAACACTTTTGCTAAAATATTTAAGGATTTTTAATAAAAAATGCCCCCTAAATAAAAGCAATGTTTTCAAAAGTTTTAAATTGGGAAAATAAGGTCCTTAAGAAAATTTAAAGCGACAACATTTTAAATCCACAATATTGTCCATGATTTTTGTAAGTCAAGCTATAACATGTAATCATATCAACATATTCAGTATAAGCTCAAATATCATGGTATTTGATTCCAACAACATTCATATTATGTACAAGATTTTTACAAAATTGTCCACATTTAATATTTATCAAGTCCAAAATAATATCACCATCATATGAATAGATACAAGAAACATATTTGGCAAATTTATAACATTTCTTTCCCTTTTTGCTATATCAAAATGCAAAAATGTGCATTCTAAAGCTATAAAGAGTAGTCAAACACAATTTGCACAAGCAAAGATAATTCATTAGAACAAAATGCTGAATATATCTAACAAAATGATCAAAATATTTCGAATGAATTGCAAAAATTTTGGAAAAACATGAAAAATAAAGTCCTAAAAGCCTACGAGTGATCCTAACAAGTAAGCATCATCGGCCGGAGGATCATTAGCGAGTGAAAAAGTAGTCAAAGAGACACAAGGAAAGGCAGCTAAAAAAATTTTGAAACAGCTCAATTAATGCCCAGTGACTATATTCTAGATAAAAAAAAATGAGTGTCAGTAGAATTGAAACATTGATCCCAAGAATTAAAGTGAAACCTTCATGCATCAAAGCAGCCCATAATGGAATCATACATAGTTCAAATGCCTATAGGCATGGATGATAAGATGTCAAGAGACGAGATGAAGGAGGTGTATCATGCTTTATATCATCACCATCATGGTCATTGAAAGTGAGAGCATCCGATTATGCAAGTGGTGGAAAAGGTTGTTAGCATGCCTTGGAACAAATTTTGCACTTGTACATGTAACCGGTGAGCTCCATGGATTTATGACCAATATGGCAATACAAAGAGCACATGATTCTGAGATCATAGTCAAGATCGATACCTTGAACCACAAGGCAATAGCTTAATGCCATGCCACAAAAGAGCCTATGACAACTGCAACACAAAAGACTATGTCAACAAAAACGAAATGGGTGAAGTTATGATGGTTACTAGTTTAAATCATGTAAAGCCACCGATAGTTTGTATCACTTATAGGTGTGCCTAGTGCCATAAAGAGGAAGTATATGAGAAATAATGAGATGTAGGAGTCGATCAATAGGAAGAAAGAGGGTGGCTTGTTATTTGAAGTGCACAAAATGATGAGTGTCAGACCTTTTCTTACACCTTTATTTAGAAAACTGAATGTAGCAGTGATGGAAGCTCAATTAACAAAGAGGTCTCTAAGATATAAGAGCAAAGAGCAATGACGCATTCATCGTCAGCTAAACAATGCACAAATGAGGCTCTTGCAAATAAGAATATTAAGTGAAAGAAATTTAGTCTAACTGAAGGCATCAAAAGTTTGGAGGTAAGGAAAGACAATGGACCAAAGAAAAAGAATATCAATGACTTAACGTTGGTGGATAGGCATATGAGCATAGAGGGTGTTGAATTATTCATGAGTTTGTGCATCTCGAAAGCATAAGTAAAAAAATGTTTGATTTTAGGTTAAAGGTGGTTGAGGAACGAAAGAAATGGAAGCATAGGTAATGGGACCCTTACGTATAGTGTTTTGTTTGGTCTAGGAAGGCATGATAAGTTAGTAAGTCCATTAGGGAATTTTATCGAATAAGTGGTTGTAGGTCATAATCAGAAGGTGGGTTAGCTATCCAAAAGGGTTCAGAGGTCAGGGCAATATTGGTAATGAGTTTGAAATGATTTGGAAGGAATTGGACTAGTTTAGAGTGGTTTTATGAGAGAAGCCTAGGTAAGCAAGTAAGGGTCGTGCACTTTTAAAGGCTTGGTGTGTGGCTTGACAAGTTAAGTGCTAGGTGTTGGTTAAGGTATTTGGTCAAATAGGTGGTGGGCAAGAATTTAGATAGGTAAGTGTAGGTGATATACGTATAGATATGGAAAACTACAATAGACCTATATGGGTGTTATGGGAAAGGGAAAACATGCAAGAAATTCAATAAATTATGAGAAAATTTAAAGTTTTGAGAGGAAAATTAGTCAAGGTTTAAAAGATGGGAATGTTTCAAATTAGGGTGATTTAGTTGTTAATAGAGGGAATTTTTTGAGTGAAAATGATGATATTAACAATGGAAAATTGATTTAGACCTAGAATTTGAAGAATGAATATAGATTAGAATGATTTTTGTGATGGGGAAGTGTTGTGTCTCGAGAGAAAAAGATAAATGTGTTTAAAGGCTTAATGAAAGTAAGTCTCGCCCGCGCAAGGAGCCAACAACATGAGCCTGTATCGAAACTCAATTTTGTGTATTAATACAAGGTATCAATACTAAGTAGTATCAATACTATGAGCAAAACAGGGTTCGAAATAAAGAAGCAAGTATCAATACTTGATTGTTTTGTAGAAAGACATACTATCGACACTAAGAAAAAAGTCTCAATACAAAGAACAAAAATTTTAGGTTTTTCATTTGTTATGATACAATGAATTATGTACTGATACATAAGCCTCAAAAACCATAAAACATGGGAATCTTTTTGTGTAAAAAACTCGTCGATTGAAAACATTTTGCAAAAACTAAGTTGTAAAGATTAAAGAGGTCACTGAAAGTGAGTTTTTAATGAAAATTTTGAATTATGAAAACATTTTCAAAGTGGAACCATTATGTTGAAATGAATTATGCAATTTTGAGTTGTGTAAGTGCAAAGTTAGACAATATTGAGGATGAAGACTATCATAATTATCTTTTCATGAACAGAGGGAAAGAATTTAATCAAATTGAATTCAACAACCATGCTTATGTCATAAACTCACAAGATCTATCAATTTCATAAATCATGAAGTATGCATCAAAATAGTATTATGAGAAGGTTCTCTTATTAAACAAGGTGAAAACAATTCAAATATCATTAAGACAAGTTTATAAGACATATCATAATTCAACAAACTTGTTTATATCATTAAATATAAACATCAACAAAAAATCTAGGTGCATTCATTAGTTCAAATTCACCTCTAATGGTGCAAAATCTATCACTATCAAGAGGTTTAATGAAAGTATCTGCTACTTGATGCAAAGTATCAACAAACTCAAGCACAAAAAAAACTCTTTGAACATAATCTCTAATACAGTGGTGTTTTATCTTTATGTGCTTCAGTCTAGAATTTTAAATTGGACTTTTGATGAGACAAATGGTACTAATATTGTCACATTTAATAGGAATATGATGCATGGTAATTCCAAAATCTTCCAATTGTTGTTTTATCCATAGGATTTGGGCATAACAACTACCTGCGGATACGTACTCCACTTCAATTATGGATAAAGAAACTTTTTTTTGTTTCTTGGAAAACAATGATATGAGCATATCTTAAATAAATTGACAAGTATTGAAAATGCTTTTCTTATCGAATTTACATCCATTAAAATCCATATCGAAATAAGCATGTAAGGTAAGAGATGATCCTTTTGGGTATCATAAGCCTATACTGGAAGTGTCTTTAAGATATCGAAAAATTTTTTATGGCAATTAAATGTGACTCCCTAGGTGATGATTAATATTTAGCATATGGGTATACACTAAACATTATGTCGGGTCTACTTGCAGTAAGGCAAAGCAACAAACCTATTATACACCTATAAAGTTTAGAATCAACACATTGACCTCTTTCATCCTTTTTAAACCTTATTGAAGTACCCATAGGAATGGAGTAAGGCTTAGTTTCACCCATTTTAAACCCCTTGAGTAACTTTTTTGTATACTATGCTTGATTGACAAAGAGTCCATCTTTTATTTGCTTGATTTGTAGTCCTAAAAAGAATGTTAATTCTCCCATGCTCATCACGAATTCACTTTACATTACCTTAGAAAAATCTTGACAAAGATATTCATTATTAGCATAAAAAATAATATAATCAATATTAACATAAACTACTAAAATATCCTTACCTTTGACTTTGATGAAAAAAGTTTTGTCAACATTGCCTTTTTTAAAACCGTTTCAATTAAAAATTATGAAAGCCTTCTATACCATGCTCTAAGAGTTTGATTTAAACTACATAAGGTTTTTGAAAGTTTAAATACATGATTAGGATACTAAGGATTTTCAAAATTAGAAGGTTGTTCAACATAAACGTCTTTATTAATAAAACCATTTAAAGATGCACTTTGGACATCCATTTGAAATAACTTGAAATTATTAAAACATGCAAAGGCTAGTAATATTTTAATTACTTCTAATCGAGCTACAGGATTATAAGTCTCATCAAAATCAATTCCTTCCTCTTGACTATATCTTTTAGCTACTAATCTAGCCTTATTTCTAACTATGATTCCATGCTCATCAAGTTTGTTCTTAAAGACCTATTTAGTACCTACAATTGGATAATCACTGGGTCTCTCTACTAAATTCTAAACTTTACTACTATCAAATTGATTTGAATCTTTTTTACAAGGCCATAATCTGACTATCATCTTTTAAAGCCTCATCTATATTCTTAGATTCAATTTGAGAGTTACATAATTGCAGGTATTTCTAAGAGAGGATTCTAGTTTTTATCCCTTAATTTGGATCATCAATTATTTCATCTTCTTTGACATAAGTTAACTCTCTAGGCTGATTTCTTTTTCTTTCAACTTGAGTTGGCTCATGTAGTTTATCTGCTTTGTAGAGCCTCTTGATCTTGAACTAGTTGTTTTTGCTTCTTATGTGATGTTTCAACTTGATTTTCTTAATAAATCTTTACAACACCATTATCAAGAGATACTTTTCTCAAGGTTAAGTTAGCTTTATCAAATATAACATGTATGGACTCTTCAACAACCTAGGTTTTCTTGTTAAAAACTTTAAATGCCTTAGAATTCATAAAATACCTAAGAAAAATGTCTTCATCACTTTTTACATAAAATTTACCAAGGTTATCTTTTCCATTGTTTAACATAAAAAATTTGCATCCTAAAAGATGAAAATAGTTAATGTGAGATTTTCTTCCTTTAAAAAGTTCATGTAAAGTTTTCTTTAAAATTGTCCTAGCCATAGCTCTATTTATAATATAGCAAGAAATGTTAATAGGTTCCATCCAAAAAATTCTTGGTAAATTATTTTCAGAAAGCATAATCCTAGCCATTTATTCCAAGGTTCCATTTTTCCTCTTAATAATTCTATTTTGTGGAAGGGTTCTAAGAGCCGAGAAATTATGACTAATGGTATTTTCATTTACAAAATTTGTTCAAAGCCAAGATTTTTGAATTCTTTTCCACAGTCACTTCTTATACTTGAAATAGAATAACCTTTTTCATTTTGAATAATTTTGCAAAAGTAAGGAATTTTTTTAAGGTTTCATCTTTAGGGCTTAAAAGGAGAACCCATGTAAACCTAAAGTAGTCATCTACAATAACAAATCCATATTGCTTACTACCTAAGCTTAATGTCTAAATGGAAAATAAGTCATCTAAATGTATAATATAAACATTTCTTTTTATATGTCCTATGAAAATAATTTTATTAGATTTATCATCAAGTGCTTAACAATTCATTAACTCGAAAGTAACTTTTATCCTTTTATTACACAATTAACTAATACTAAAAAGATTATGCTTGAGACCTTCGACAAATAGAACATTTTTAATATTAGATGAGTAACTGTTACCAATAGTTTCAATGCCTTAAATATGTCATCACCAAAAGTAACATTTCCACTATTCTTAGCTATATTTTTAGAAATTGACTTTTGTCACAAGTCATATGTCTCGAGCATCCACTATCAAGGTACTAAGAATTCTTCTTTATCGAATTTTCCTTGAAATAATTCTTTTCCTCCTACAAACCCAAAATCATGATTTTTTTAGATACCCAAATTTTCTTGTCCTTGAGCGTTAGCATTCACAATTCTCGTGCCTTTTAGGATCCATTTAATTTTAATGGTATCATTTTGAGATGTGCTAACTCCCTTAGGAATCCACACACTCCTAGTGAGCTTACCACTATAAGTGACAACCTTCAAGGAATAAGTATGAAATGTATGATTAAGTCTACGACAATGTGTACACATAGTAGATGCATCATATGATTTGTTTTGTTTCATAAAAAAATTCTTAAAATGAGTTATAGGCTTAACCATTTCTATCAAAGAATGTTCTTTGCGTTTCTAGCATATCATTTAACTTTTGTTGTGCCATATGAAACCTTGAGCATGAGTTATGCAAATTAGTTTTCTTCTCAGTCAAATCATTAATCTTAACTTTTATCTTATCTATTTTCTTTTCACTTTGTTATGCTCAATGATTCATTCTCTTCCTTAAGTTTAGATACCATTTTCCTATACTTCAAATTCAAGGTTTCAAATTCTAAGGCTAACTCATTAAATGCATCTTGTAACTTATCAAATCAAATAAGGAATAACATTAAAAGATACCTTGTGCTCTCAAGAGCCATGAGACATAGGTTGGCCACATCATCATCATTATTATGCCATATGTCACTATCACTCCATGTAGCCACCATTTTCTTCTTTTTTTGCATATTTGCCTTTTACTTCTTCCATATTAGACACTCAAATTTGATGTGTCCTATTTTTTTACACTCATAGCAAATGATTTGGTACTTTTCTTTCTTGCTAGACTCTTTCTTTCCTAATTCAGGAGGTCTTCTTGCCTTATTCATTCTCATAAATTTGTTAAATCTTTTTGCAAACATGGCCATCTCTTCATTGTCGTCATTACTCTGAGTGGTTGATTTGAAAGCAACACTTACCTTTTTGGGTGGTTCTTGACCGTATTTGATCTTTATCTGATAGGTTAAGAGAAAACCTATGAGTTTATCTAAGAAAAGTGTTTTGGAATCCTTGGATTCCTCAATTACCATCACTTTTGCTTCCCAATATTTAAGAAAACTATTGAGGAGCCTTTTCACCATTTATTTGTTTAGATAGGTCTTTCCAAGTGCCTTCAACCTATTGATGATGCCCGTGAACCTATCTTACATTTCTTCGAAGGTCTCATTTACCTTTTTTTTGAACAATTCATAATCAAGTGTAAACGTGCTTATTTTAGATTCCTTGACTTAATTTGTTCCTTCATTAATGGTTGCCAACTTATCCCACATTTGCTAGGCATTGTTCTCACTTAGGCTTAGAGCTAAAAATGGTGCATGCATTGCCTTAGCATTTAATTATGCTGTTTTAGTATCTTGTTCATCCTACTCATCTTCTTCCTTTGGCACAATAATGTCTCCAACTCTTTTCTTAGGAATAAGTGGTCCACTGATTATGATCTTTCATACTTCATGGTCATTGGCTTAAATTTAAAGTATCATCCTTGTCTTTCAATATGACAAGCCATTTCCATTGAAGAATGGAGGTCCCATAGCATTTGAATTTGTCTCAAATGCCATGAGATATGCTTCATCTCGGCTCTTTATCTCATGTAAGCTTCATGAAGCTTTAAGCATCATGTTTATACCTTCTATTCTTTGAGCTACTAAAGATCATTTCTCAAGGTTGTGAAACCTACAATAGAGACCAAAGCTCCAGTACCAATTATTAGCTTAAAACAAGGATTAAACAATAGGTGATGAATTAGTTCTTTTAAAAATTTTATCACAAATTTAACTTTTAATAAAAATTGAAGCTAAATGAAAGTAAAAATAAGATAAGAGTAAGAGAATCAAACAATCAATGTATAAAGTTTCGGTCTTTAAACTTGGAGCATACGTCTTCACTTTTTGGCACTTCTTTACCAAGCTGATTCCTGCAATTCACTAGTGAAAATATTACCTTTGAGGCTAAGGTAAAACCTTACAACTTTTTCTTTTATGGGAACCTTTTAATCCTCTTAAGAATTCTACCTCAAATTCTTAAGTATTTTCACTCAAACTTCTCACCAACCCTTTTATGAACAAGATAATGTATTAGCAAACTCTTCTAATAAGCAGATGTTTGCTAAAATTTAAGTACAAGATGAATGAGATACAAAAAGGCTTGGAAAAGTATAAATTGAATGAAATAAGAATGAATAACTTGAACATTTTTTGCTTTTGATGTCTAACAATTGATTAACCTTGGTATCCTATGGTTCTTCAACTATTAGAAACCTCTATTTATAGCTTGGAACTGAATTACATATGTTAGGCATTAATTATGTAGGTGAAGAACCATTGTAGGCTTTATAAATGTGAGTTTTCATTTAGACCTGTACTGTTGTATCGATACACTAGCAAAAGTATCGATACATGGACTTCAAAATGTGATCGTTACAAGGTGTTGTATCAATACATCAAGGGCAAGTATCAATACATCAAGGGTGAGTATAGACACTCAACATATTGTATCGATATAAAGACATTTGTATCGATACATTTGAGGATTTCAGCCAAACCTTAGCTACTGCCAAGCATTGTATTGATAAACATATACTTGTATTGATACATTCATTAAAAATACTTGTAAAAATGTTTTTTTTGCTTGAATTTGACTTTAATATATCTAAAAAATATAGTAAGTTTAAATATGCATTTAGAATATATATTTTTGAGAATTTAGGAGGTAAAAATCAATTTATTATTTTCCAAAATGTTTTTCAAATTAATTCAAGAAAATATACTAATTTGGAAATAATTGATTACAATTTAGCTTAGGTTATTGTTATATCAAAACCGTGATTAATTCAAAGCTAAAAAGGCTAGTAATCTCTCGCTTTTTGATATAACATAATATAAGATAAATTTGATTTGTTAAAAACTCCTGCTAAAATATTTAAGGATTTTTAATGAAAAACTCCCCCTCAATAAAAACAATGTTTTCAAAAGTTTTAAAATGAAAAAAAAAATAAGGTTCTTAAGAAAATTTAAAGCTACAATGTTTTAAATCTATAATATTGTCCGCGATTTTCATAAGTCAAGGTATAACATGTAATCATATAAGCATATTCAATATTAGCTTAATTAACATTTTATTTGATTCCAACGACAACCTATTATGTACAAGAATTTCAGAAAAATATCCATATTTAATACTTATCAAGTCCACAATAATAACATCATCATATCAATAAATGCAAAACACATATCTTGCAAATTTATAACATCTAATTTATAGGATCTCTCTCCCTTTCTATTTTATCAAAATGCAAAAATATGCAATTCAAATCTAGAAAGAGTAGTCAAGCAGAATTTGCACAAGTAAATATAATTAATTTAGAATAAAGTGCAAAATATGTCTAATAAAATGATCAAAATATTTCCAATGAAGTGCAAAAATTTTAGAAAAACATGAAAAATAAAGCCCTAAAAGCCTACGAGTGATCCTAACGAGCAAGCATTATTGGCAGTAGGATCATCAGTTAATGGAGTAGTAGTCAGAGTAGTATGAGAAAAGGCAGCCAAAAAAAATCTGAAACTGCTTAGTCAATGCCTGGGGACTATGCTCAAGATCAAAAAGACAAGTGTTGATAGAATTAAAGCATTAATTCCAAGAATTGATGAAGTGTTGAGAGTCGGGCTGGAGGAGGTGCATCATGCTTTGTATCATCACTATCATGGTCATCGGGAGTGAGAGCATCCAGTTGCGTGAATGGTGGAAAAGGTTGTTGGCAAGCCTTTGGAGCAAATTAAGCATTTTGTACATGATAACCAGTGAGCTCCATGGATTTGTGACCAATATAGCAATACAAAAGCATATGAATCCAGGATCACGATCAATATCAAAACCTTAAACCTCAAGGTAATAGCTTAATGCCATGCCATGGAAGAGGCCATGACAATTGCGAACACAAAGGACTAGGTCAACAAAAATGAAATAAGTGGGGTTAGGATGATTATCGATTTAAATCACGTGAAGCAACCAATATTTGTGTTGCTTATTGCGATGCATTTAGCACTATAAGGGCAAAGTACATGAGAAATGATGAGATGTAGGAGTCGATCAATGGGAAAAAAATGGTGGCTTTGTTATTAGGGTGCACAAGGCGATGGTTGCCAAACCTTTTTAAGTTACACCTTTATTTGAAAATTGAACGCAACAGTGATAGAAGCTTAGTTAACTAGGTCTCATCCTAAGATATAAGAGTGAAAAGCAATGAAATATTTATCATCAGAAAGAACAAAAGAAGTTTTGCTAAAGAATGTACAAACGATGCCTCATAAATAAAAACATTGAAAAAAAATTAGTCTAACCAAAGGCATTAAAAGTTTAGAGGTAAGGAAAAATAATGGACCAAAGAAAAAGAATATCAATGACTCAACATTGTTGGATAAGCATGCGAGCATAGATAGTGTTTAATTATTCACGAGCTCATGCATCTTGAAAACATGAATCAAACAATGATTGATTTTGGATCAGAGGTGGTTGACGAACAAAGGAAGTGAAAGCATTGTTAATAGGACCCTCACGTCTAGTGTTTTGTTTGATCTAGGGAGGCAAGGTAAGGTAGTAAGATCATTAGGGAATTTTATCGAGGAAATGGTGATGGGTCACAATTGGTGGTTGGGTTAACTATCCAAAAGAGGTTTAAAGGTCAGAGCAATATTGGTAATGAGTTTAAAGTGATTTGGAAAGACTCGAAATAGTTTGAGTGGTTTTATAAGAGGAGCCTAGGTGGGCAAGTAAGGGTTATGTACTTTGGGAAGGCTTGGTATATGGCTTGAAAAGCTGAGTGTTAGGTGTTGGTTGGGGTATTTGGTCAAAAAAGTGGTGGGCAAAAATTTAAAAGGGTGAATATAAGTTATATGGGTATGAAGATGGAACCAAAACCGCAATAGACTCAGATAGGTGTTATGAGGAATGGAAAACACATAAGAAATTTTAATAAATTATGAGCAAGTTTATAGTTTTGAAAGGAAGAATGTTTAGGGTTTAAAGATAGGAATTTTTTAAATTAGGTAATTTAAATGTTAATAGAGGGAATTTTTGGAGTGAAAATTATGATATTGACAATGAAAAATTGATTTGGACCTAGAATTTCAAGAAAGAATATAGATGGAATGATTTTTTTGATAGCGAAGTGTTATGTCTCAAGAGAAAAGGATGAATAATGTTTAAAGACTTAATGAAAATGAGTTTCATACGCACAAAGAGCCTGTAACATGAGCCAGTATTAATACTCAGTTTTATGTATTGATAAAAGGTATTAATACTAAAAAGTAGTATTAATATTATGAGCAAAACTTGGTTTGAAATAAGGAAGCATGTATCAACACTTGATTGTTTTGTATCGAGACCTAATGTTGACACTAAGAAGAAAGTCTTAATACAAAGAATAAAAATTTAGGTTTTTCGTTGGTATCGATATAGAAAATTTTGGATTGATACATAAGCGTAAAAAACCATAGAACATGGGAACTTTTTTCTGTCAAAAACTCATGGATTGAAAACATTCTACAAAGACTAAGTTGGGAAGAATAAAGAGGTCATTGAAAGTGAGTTTTCCATGAAAAATTTTAATTGTAAACACATTTTCATATTAAAACAATTTTATTGAAATGAATTATGCAATTTTTGAGTTACTTGGACAATATCAAGTGCTAAGACTATGATAATCTTCTTTGCATGAACAGAGGAAAAAAATTAAATCAAATTCAATTCAACAACCAAGTTCGTATGATGAACTCACAAAATTAATCAATTTCATAAATCATCAAGCATGCATCAAACTAGTATAATGAGCATTCATGATAAAATAGGTTTATAAGGCAAGGTTCTCTCATTAAACAAGGTGAATTCAAATATCATTAAGA
Organism: Adansonia digitata; assembly: GCA_029448705.1. Lineage (NCBI taxonomy): Eukaryota > Viridiplantae > Streptophyta > Magnoliopsida > Malvales > Malvaceae > Adansonia > Adansonia digitata. The sequence continues at coordinate 1,400,556 of JAQSVH010000004.1, forward strand.
CAAGTTTACAAGACATACCATGATTCAACAAACTTGCTCACGTCATTAAATATAAACATCAACACAAAATCAAAGTGCATTCATTAGATCAAGTTCACCTCTAATGGTACAAAATCTATCATTATCAATAGGTTTATTGAAAACATCCGCTAATTAATGCAAAGTATCAACAAATTTAAGCACAATATCACCTTTTTGAATATAATTTCTAATAAAATGGTGTCTTATCTCTAGGTGCTTAGTTCTAAAGTGTTCAATGGCACTAGTACTATCTTTCAATAGGAATATGATTCCTGGTAATTTCAAAATCTTCCATTTGTTATTTTATCCACAAGATTTAGGCATATTGTGGATAAAGCAACACTATTTTGTTTCTTGGAAAAGCATGATATAAGCATATTTTTAAGAAATTAACAAGTACTAAAAGTGCTTTCCCTATCGATTTTACATCCACCGAAATCCACATCGGAATAAGCATGTAAGGTAAGAGATGATCCTTTTAAGTACCATAAGCCTAGATTAATAATGTCTTTGAGATGTCAAAAAAATTCTTTTTATGGAAATTAAATTTGAATCTTTAGTTGGCAATTAATATATAACACATAGGCATAAACTAAACATCCTATTGCATTTACTTACGATAAACTAAAGCAATGAACCTATCATACAGCTATAAAGTTTAAAGTCGACACATTTACCTCCTTTATCATTTTCAAGCTATGTTGAAGTGCTCATAAGTGTGGAGCAAGGCCTTGTTTCATGTATTTTGAACTTCTTGAGTAACTTTATGTATGCTTTACTTGATTGATGAAGATGTCATCTTGTGTTGCTTGATTTGTAGTCCCAAAAAGAAAAAATTCTCTCATCATGCTCATCTCGAATTCACTTTGCATTATCTTAGAAAATTTTTGACAAAAAGATTCATTAATAGCATTAAAAATGACATGATCAACATAAACTTCAACTATTAAAATGTACTTACCTTTGACTTTAATTAAAAGAGTTTTGTCAAGCATTGTCTCTATTAAAACCTTTTTCAATTAAAAATTTTGAAAGTGTTTCATACCATGCTCTAGGAGCTTGCTTTGAATTATATAAGGTTTTCGAAAGTTTAAAAACATGATTAGGATAATAAGGATTTTGAAAACTAGGAGGTTGCTCAACGTAAACTTCCTCATTAATAAAACCATTTAAAAATATGTTTTGACATACACTTGAAACAACTTGAAATTATTAAAACATGCAAAGGCTAATAATATTTTAATTATTTTTAATCGAGCTACAGGAACATAAGTCTCATCAAAATCAAGTTTTTCTTTCTAAATATATCCCTTGGCTCCTAATCTAGCTTTATTTCTAACTATGATTCCATGCTGATCAAGTTTGTTCCTAAAGACCTATTTAGTATCTACAACAGGATAATCACTAGGTCTCTCCACTAAATTCCAAACATTTCTCCTCTCAAGTTAATTCAATTCTTCTTGCATGGCCATAATCCAACTATCATGTTTTGAGGCCTCATCTATATTCTTAGAGTCAATTTAAGAAAGAAAAGCTACATAATTACATGTATTTCTAAGAGAGAATCTAGTTTTTATCCCTTGATTTGGATCACCAATTATCCCATCTTTTTTAACATAAGTCAACTCTCTAGGTTGATTTCTTTCTTTTTCAACTTGAATTTCTTGATAAATCTCTACATCACTATTACCAAGAGATACATTTATCAAGGTTGAAAATGTATAACCTTTTTAACAACCAAGCTTCTTTTGTTAGAAACTCTAAATACGTTAGAATTCACAGAATAACCAGGAAAAATGCCTTCATCACTTTTGCATCAAATTTACTGAGATTATCTTTTCCATTATTAAAACAAAACATTTACATCCAAAAGGATGAAAATAGCTAATGTTAGGCTTTTTTTCTTAAAAAAGTTTATTTCAAGTATTCTTTAAAATTGGCCTAACCAGAGCTTTATTTATAATATAGTAAGAAGTTTTAATGGATTCCGCCCAAAATTATCTTGATAAATTATTTTCACAAAGCATGGTCTTAGCCATTTCTTTCAATGTTCTATTTTTCCTCTCAATAAGTCTATTTTGTTAAAGGGTTGTAGGAACCAAGAAATTATAACTAATACCATTTTTCATTACAAAATTTATCAAAACCAAGATTTTAAAATTCTTTTCCATAGTCACTTCTTACACTTGAAATAGCAAATAATTTTTTATTTTTTTTACTATTGCAAAATGTAATGAATTTTTTTAAGGTTTCCTCTTTAGGCCTAAAAAGAGAACCCAAGTAAACCTAATGTAGTTATCTACAATAACAAATCTACATTGTTTACCACCTAAGCTTAATGTCCCAATAAAAGATAAGTCATCTAAATGCACAATATAAGCATTTCCTTCTATATGTCTTATGAAAACAATTTTATTAGATTTAACATCAACTACTTGACAATTCATTGACTCAAAAACAACTTTCATGCCTTTATCACATAATTGACTAATACTAAAGAGGTTATGCTTGAGACCTTTAACAAATAGAATATTTTCAATATTAGATGAGGAATTGTTACCAATGGTTCCAATGCCTTCAATTTATCTTTTTGAGTTATCACCAAAATAAAATTTCCACCATTCTTAGGCTTTAGTTCCAAGAATTGACTTTTGTCACCAGTTATGTGTCTTATACATCCACTATCAAGGTACTAAGAATTCTTCTTTGTTGAATTTGCCTTGAAGCAATGTTTTTCCTCTTACAAACACAAAATCATGATTTTTTTTTTTTTAGGAACCCAAACTTTCTTAGGTCCTTAAGCATTAGTATTCATAATTTTTGTACCTTTTGGGATCCATTTCATTTTAATAGTCTTATATTGATATGTGCTAACTCTTTTAGAAATCCACACACTCCTAGTCAGCTTACCTCTATAAGTGACAACCTTTAAAGAACAAGTATGAAATGTATAACCAATTTTATGCATCATATGGTTTATTTTGTTTAACAAAGAAATTCTTAAAATGAGTTCTTTTTTCAATCCCATTATAGCCCAAACCAACTTTATCAAAGAATGCTCATTGTGTTTTAACATGTCATTAAACATTTGTTGTGCCATATGAAACTTGAGCATGAGTTATGCAAGTTAGTATTCGTCTAATCAAATCATTAATCTCAACTTTTAGCTCAACTACTTTCTTTTCAAGATCATTCTTTATTATGCTCAGTGATTCATTCTTTTCCTTAAGTTTAGATACCATTATCCTATATTTCAAATTCATGGTTTCAAGTTCTAATTCTAGCTTAACAAATGCATCTTATAACTCATTAATTGAATAGGGATTAGCAGTAGAAGATACCTTAGGCTCATCAAGAGCCATAAGACATAGCTTGGCTACTTCTTCATCATCATTGTCAGATGTATCATTATCACTCCATGCAGCCACCATTACCTTTTTCTTTTGCTTATTTGCATTTTATACTTCCATATTGGACATTCAAATTTGATGTATCTTGATTTTTTACACTCATAACAAATGATTTGGTCCTTTTCTTTCTTGCCAGACTCTCTCTTTGCTAATTTTCTTTTTGGAAGGCTCCTTACCTTGTTCATCCTTATGAATATGTTGGATCTTTTTACAAACATGGCCATCTCTTCATCTTCTTCCACCTCTCCATCATCATCATCATTTTGAATGGTTGATTGAAAAGCAACAACTTGCCTTCACAGGTGGCTATTGACCATGTTTGATCTTCAAGTCATAAGTTAGGAGAGAACCTACAAGTTGATCTAAAGAAAGTGTGTTAGAATCTTTAGATTCCTCAATCGCCATCACTTTTGCTTCTCAAGACTTGGAAAGACTATTGAAGAGTTTTTTCACCATGTCTTTGTTTGGATAGGTCTTTCCAAGTGCCTTCAACCTATTAATGATATCTGTGAACGTATCTGACATTTCTTCAATGGTCTCATATGTTTTCCTTTTGAGCAATTCAAAGCCAAATGTAAGCATGCTTATTTTGGATTCTATGACTTGATTTGTTCCTTTATGAGTGGTTGCCAACTTTTCCCACGCTTGCATAGCATTGTCACAATGTAAAACTCTATTGTACTTACTTAGGCTTAGAGCACAAAATAGTGTGTGCATTGCCTTAGCATTTAATTTTGCTATTTAGTATCCCGCTCATCCCACTCATCTTTTTCCTTTGGCACAAAAATGTCTCTAACTTTTTTGTTAGGAAGAAGTGTTCCATAGTTGATGATCTTGTATACTTCATAATCATTGGCTTGAATAAAAAGTCCCATCCTTGTCTTTCAGTATTAAAAGTTATCTCTATTGAAGAGTGGAGGTTTCGTGATGGAATGGACTTCAAGTCTCATAGCATTTGAATTTGTCTCAAAGGCCATGAGACATACTTCATCTTGGTTCTTTATCTCATGCAAATTTCTTGAAGCTTTAAGCACCATGTTTGCACCTTCCATTCTTTGATCTACTAAAGATCTTTTCTCAAGGTTATGAAACCTACAATAAAGACCAAAAGCTCTGATACCAATTGTTAGCTTAAAATAAGGATTGAACCAATAAGAGGTGAATTGGTTCTTTCAAAAATTTAATTACAGATTTAACTTTTAATAAAAATTGAAGCTAAATGAAAGTAAAAATGAATTAAGAGTAAGAGAAGCAAACAATCAGTGTATAGAGGTTTGATCTAGGAACTTGAAGCCTACATTCTCTTTTCTTGGCACTTCCTTACCAAGGTGATTCCTATAATTTACTAGTAAAATATTACTTTTGAGGGTAAGGTATAACCTTACAACTTTATCTTTTATGGCTTAGATGGAACCTTTCAAACCTTTAAGAATTTTATCCCCAATTCTTAAGTATTTTCACTCAAACTTCACACAACCCTTTTTGTGAAGAAGATAAAGTATTTGCAAACTCTTCTAATAGGTAGATGTTTGCTAGAATTTAAGTACAAGTTGAATAAGATAAAAAAGCTTGGAAGAATACAAATTGAATGAAATAAGAATGAAGAACTTGAATATTTTGAACTTTTGATGTTAACACTTGATTAATCTTGGTATCTTCTACTTCTTTAGCTGTTGGAAACCTCTATTTATAGCTTGGAGTTGAATTATGGATGTTGGGCATTAATTATGTAGGTGAAGAGCCATTAGAGGCTTCATAAATCCAAATTTTTGTTTTGACTTGCACTGTTGTATCGATACACTAGCAACAGTATTGATACATGGACTTCAAAATGCGATCATTACAAGGTTTTGTATAAATACACCAAAGGTGAGTACTGATACATCAAGGTGAGTATCAATACATGAACAATGAGTATCAACACTCAACATGTTGTATCGATACAAAGATATTTGTATCGATACATTCGAGGGTTTCAACCAAACCTTAGCTAGCATTGTATCAATAAACACATACTTGTATCGATACATTCATTAAAAATCCTTGTAAAAATGTTTTTCTTGGCTTAAATTTGACTTAAATATATCTAAAAAATATTTTAAATATAAATATGCATTTAGATTATATATTTTTTGAGAATTTAAGAGTTAAAAATCAATTTAGTATTTTCCAAAATGTTTTTCAATTTAATTCAAGGAAAAATACTAGGTTAGAAATAATTGAATACAAGTTAATTTAGCTTAGGTTATTGTTACATCAAAACCAAGATTAATTCAAAGCTAGTAAAGCTAACAAATGATATTGCTCTGAATTAAAAAAATTGCAAGTGAAATTACACGAAAAATTATGTTAAAATTTTAAAAAACCAAGATCTAACCAAGTAAAGGTTTGTAACCTCTGACGTAAAATAATTATTGCTTACCCAACATGCTTGAAAGGTTCTGCAACACATCTCCTAGGCCTTCTTGGTCTCATTACCGTTGATAGCACTTTCAAGCGTTAAAGAGGTGAACCAAAGAATGAAATGATCTTCTCTTTCGAAACATGATTTAAGGATAGTAGAGCAATACTGTTTGGAATGGATGAAAAACTCTCTGATTACTTCTCAGATTTTTCTTTTCTTTTTCCAACCTTTTTTTTTAAATAGTTTTGGTTTTTAATAGCCATTAAATAAGAAATTTTAACGTAACTATAAAAATGTTTTACAATTAACTCTAGAATTAATACAAAATGACTAAGACAGATTTTTAAAAAACCAAAATAAAATTAAAACTATTAGGACTATTTTTATTAGATAATGGTTCGGTTAGGCTGGGTTCTGAAAAAAAAAAGTTTACTTAACCTTTAATTCAAGCCCAAGTTCAACCTAGTGGTAGCGGCAAGTGTGCGTATGTGATCCAATCTCATGTGAACCCCCACCCTCAAGCCCAAAAGCTTTGGTACCCCTTGGGTCCCAACCTTACCTAAGAATCAAGATGATATATACCACTTACACAAGCTTTAAGTATCCCATATGGAATTGTATGTACCACCCAACGCTAACCAAGTTCTTCCTCTTCAAGTGGATACCATGTAAACAATTTTTCATCCACCTTAGATATCAAACTTATAAATTAAACTTACACCGCATATCTCGATATGACATCCTATGTATACCATATGACCAACTTCGTTTATGTATACGTATTACATATTTATACCTATTAAAATGACATTAATATCTAGCCAGTGTTAATAGTATTAGCGATAGTTAGTTCCATTTCGATCTTGGTTTCGGTCCATACCGACTGTATTAGTAGGTATCAGCCTATTTCGATCGTACTGGTCAAAAATAGTTATACTAATTGGTATATAACATAAGCTTGTAAAAATGTTTAACTAATATTTTTCTTAAATTTGATGAATATTATACATAATTTCTTATAAATTTGATGAATATTATACATAATTACTTATAAATTTGATGAATATTAGACATAATTATTCGTATATTTAACTATCATTAAAAAATTTCAACCTTACTACTTGACTGATATTGATCTTCTTATATTTAATGAAGTTTTTTTAGAACATTATATATAATTGATGAATATTTAATATAAGAAATTTATTTAATCTCATTTATCTTATATTTAAAAATATTTTTCATATATATAAATTGAAAATGTTCAAACTCCGGTAAATCCAAAGCGATACACTGAACCACACTGATACTGATATGTACCAATATAAAAAAAACTGTACGTCTACCGGTATGATACTAAGTACCTTGTATCCAACGTAAATGACATGCTAAATATATCATATAGATCTATTGATGGATTGATTAGATAATTTATTAGGTGAATCTCAGTTGCAATTTTATTTTATTGATAAAAAATTTATATATATATATTTGGTAAGAAATATCATAACATAAAAATAATGTTAGGACTACTATTTTAAACGAAGTGGATATCCTTTGGGATGATTACCAAATGGGTTACTTAAAAAACTGACCCTTATACTGTTCTACTTCTCCCAATTAGGTACCTAAAGAATTTTTTGGCCTAAATAAGTACTCTAACTTTCATTCCATTAAACACACCTTTTAAGAAAAATTGATGTGACATTTTTTAGTCAATCACAATGTGCCACATTAGCAACAAAAATAATAATTATTCTTTAAATAAAAAACTTCAAAAAATTCAAAAAAATTAAAAATTATAATATAAAAATTATTAAAATTATTAAAAATATAAAGAATTAAAAATATAATAAAAATTCAAAAACTTATAAAAATTTATAAATTTTAAAAAATTATTAAAAATTTTAAAACTAAAAATAAAAATTATAAAAAATCTATAAAATCTATAAAATTAAAAAAATAAAAAATAAAAATAAAATTCAAAAACTTATAAAAAAATCTATAAGATTTAAAAATCATAAAAATAAAAATTCAAAAATTTTAAAATTTTAAAATTTTAAAAATTTTTTAAAAAATTAAAAATTCAAAAAATATTAAAAAATTTTATCTAATTTTTATCTTTATTTATATTTTTTTGAATTTTTTATTTTTATAGTTGTTTATATTTTTCTAAATTTTTATTTTTATTTTTTAATTATATTGATTTTTATTATGTTTTCTAATTTTCTCAATTTTTTATTTTAAATTTTTATGACTTTATAA
>JAQSVH010000004.1:1438330-1488370 GCA_029448705.1 Adansonia digitata
GTAGTCCTTCTACATTAGAACGTAGAAAACATCATTTTACATTTGGACCAAAATAACCCTTAAATTTTTGAAAACACCTCTATAATCCTTTTATAATATCTCAACAGTATCTCTATAATCTCAAAGAAACTTAAAAATAATAGTACGTAGATATAGATAATAGATAATAGATTAAGGATTATAAATTATAAACTATAAAAAATTATAAATTATATATATGTAAAAAAATGCAATTAATGATCATCTTTTCTTAAATCTATAAAATGAATAGTATATTAAACGAAAAAAATATTTTTAATAATAAATAATCTTTAATTGCATTTATAAATATTAGTCAATAATTCCACTTAGTTGTGTTACTTGATAAAATAAGTTCAACAATAATTTCATTGAATGAATGCCGCTTGTTGACCTTAGACATCATTTATATGTGAATTTGAATTGTATCTTTTTAATTTTTATTTGGGCATAGGCATCGATTTAAATATTAAATTAATTAAAATAATATATCTTAAAAATTATAATTAAACATTAATATATTTTTTCATCAAATTTAAAAATACATTAAATCTACCTTTTTGCTTTTTTTTTTTGTGACTACAAATCAAATCAATAGGTAAGGCTAAGCTAGTCAATTTTTTTGAACCAAATATAAAGATGAAAAAAATTAATTTTTTTTAAATGTGCTGATTTTAATCAAAAACTAAAAACAAATATATAATATATTTATTTAATGGGTTTAAAAATATAAATGTATAATATATTAAAAATTTTAAAAAATGTTTAGCAGCTAATACTAATAATTATATTTATTTATAAATTTTAATATATACAATTAAATTATAAATAAAAATAAAAGAGTAAATAAATATCAACTTTATTTTAGATCAATTTAATTATATTTAATATATAAGCACATATAGAAAATAAATATTAAAGAATTTCCAAAAAATTTTTTGAGGTATGCTACTATCCGTCCTTGAAATAAATATTAAATCATGCTTTTTCCTTACTTAAAAGAAAAAAAACAAATGATATTGCGTTTAATTATCAACATATAACAACATTACTTGCAAAGTTTACATTTTTAAAATTTTAAAAGTAAAACAAACTTAAATAAAAACAAAATTATTATTATTATTATTATTACTATTATTATTATATTTCAACTGTCATCCAATATTAGTGCAATATATGGTACGGGGAAAATTAGGGTTTTGCCAAAAATAAAATTTTCCATTCACTAAAAAAAAGGTTCTTTCTTAGCTTTTTAGGTGTACCCCTAAAAAATTTTTTACAAGATCGCTCATAAAGGAAATGCAGTGTTTAATATTGGGCTTTATGTGGCTCACATGATAATTAAATAGATCGATATTAATATTTAATTAATATGAAGATGATATTATCTAGCAAATCCTATTAAGATTAACTACTCTAGTGGTAAAAATTAAATTCTACTTCAGTAACTAATTAGAATATAAACTCCTTGATGGTAGGATACAACTCTAATTAGTCTTCTAGTATAGGTCCCTAGTCTAGTCTAGACCTGGCAATTTTTGGCACGACACAAAAACATGACATGTGTACGACACATTTTAATCGTGTATGAGTCTTATATAATCATGTTTCGTGTCATAAACGTGTAAAACACGCATAACACGCCTAAGATATGATTAATTAATCGTGTCATAAACGTGTAATCGTGTCACATCTATCCATTTACACGGTTAAGATACGATTAATTAATTATGTCATAAACGTATAATCGTGTCGATATATACCTGTTAACACATTTAAAATATGATGATTTAACGTGTCATAAACAAATAGACACGTTTAAACTAACAAATTTATATAAAAATATGTTAATTTTCGATATAAGTATATACAATATATAAACTATAAATATTATTTTTAATTTTTAATTAAAAACTATTTAATATAAAAAAACTACTTTAAGCATTTAATTAATATTCATTTTACTTTAGTTATTAGTAAAATTTAATTGTTAAAATAAAAATTAAGTAAAACCAATGTAATTTGTTCATATAATTTCTAATATATTATGATTAAAATTTATAAATAATTGCTTAAATATAATATCCAATTCCAATATTATATAATCGCATTATATAATAGAAAAGTTAATAATATAAATATCAAAATAAGAATAATATATCATCACCTTATAAACTAATTAAAGTATAGGCTCAACATACTAATTAATGGTAATATAGTTTCATATTTTAAATCTCATATTAAACTATTCAGATGATTGTATATTTGTAGTACACTAGTAACTCATTATTATTAGTAGTAAGTAATAAATTAAATATTGAAAAATAGGAAGTACTAATTAATAATAATACGCTACTATATTAATTCTAACAAATTTTTATATATTATAAATTATTTTTAGGATCGAAATGAAAGTTCTTATTCTTTGTTGAATAATTCGAGTATGTCTTAAATGAGCCCATCGAGAGAAATACTAATTTTTTATTCAACATCTCCAAGCTATATATCTTCGTTAATTCAAGTCATTGAATAAAAATTTTTGATAAATTACTAATTCTTTATTTCAGTTACTCTTTTCTAGTATATACTAACTAAATTAAATATTTAATTAAAACTTTATGTTTAAGATTTTCATGTATCCAATATAATTTTGATGTAAACATTTCTTTATTATTTTAACCATACTTTTTTTATACCAAATTTTAGTGTAAGTTAAAAGATTTTAAAAATAGATATTTCAAAATATTTAAAAAGAAAAAATAGAAAATGAAAAGGATTTAACAAATATAATTATACTTTTTTTTAAAAGATTTTAAAAATAAAAAATTAAAAACCGTGTATTTGAAAAACAATGTAAAAATTTAAAATTTTAATTTTAATTTAAAAGAAATGAAAAGTTGAAAACTGTGAAAAGATATATGATATAATAAATAAATATAAAAAAATAAACTTTTAACAAACCCTAAAACAATTTCACTTTTCCCTTTCTCCCATCGAAACTCAACCATTCCCACCCAAATCGATCAATCCTACCTAAATCATCTGAATATTTCCCTTGCCATCACCATTACTCTCTCGAAAAAATAGATCTGAGATCCACAATCAACCATTAGCCTACAACAATGACTTCAAATCCTTTGGTAAATTTTTATTATTTAGGGTTTATTTTTTGTTTCCTAAATTTTGGCTGCGGTAAAATAGGTTTTTGATATACAATAACAAATGATCCTTAAAGGAATTGAAGGGCTTGCTGGCAGTAGGAATAACTCTTTATTGACCAATTAAGGCAGTAAGGAACTAATTCTTTTTGGTTCTTTAGTTTTTTGTTCATCTAGTTTTTTTTTATTTGTTATCTTTCTCATCATAATCATCATATATCAATTCAACAGTGCTCATTTATGAGGAATTAAAGAATGATTTAATGCCATATCGTTTCAACTTTCTTGATTAGGTCTTTTTTTCCTCTTTCTGCAAGTGATCTACAATCTCTTTATTAGCTTAGCTAATTGCAGCTGTGATGGATGGTACTAGCAAATCTGAACCTGTTTGGCCATTTTTCAACTCTAAAACAATAAAAGGTCATTAATTTAATTACAGTTGAAGAATGTAGTGTCCAATCCTCCTCTTGGTGGGCCCACCATCCAAATAATACTTTGATACAAATATAGTTAATTTTTAAAATTTTTAATACCACATACTTTCTTTTGTATATTTTGTATGCCATTTTTTTATATACCTAATCTGCACATATATTTCTCTATGGTAATATGATTATGAAAATTATCCTTTTTGTTTGACAACTCAAAGATTGTTAATATTATTGTAAGTGGACTCTGATAATATCAATATTAGTCTTTAATCAAATTCTGTTCCTGTGAGCTTGATGATGAAGCTGATGACATCGTGGAAGTTGAGGTAGAGGAGACTAAACATAAAGGAAATAAGCAAGTGAAACGCAAAAGGAAACACACTTCAACTGTTTGGTCAATCTTTGAGTTATTACCCAAGAAAACTATTACTGGTGCTCAAAAAGTAAAAGGCAAGTTGTGTAAAGCTGTTAAATACTATAACAGGAAGCATGGAACCTGTAATTTAAAACAACATATAAACAATTGTGACAAGAGAGACACTCATAACATAAGTAAAATGATATTATCTACAGAACATGGGTCTATGGTAGTAAGGTCTTCAAAATTGGAACATGAAAAATTTTATGAATTATTAACTGCTGCAATAGTCATGCATAGTTTACCGTTATCATTTGTAGAGTATTATGGCATTAGGGTTGTCTTCTCTTAGTTATGTAAAGATGCTACTTCAACCTGTAAGAATACTGCTAAAGTTGATATTCTTAAGATGGCATAAAAGAGAAAGAAGTAAGACATTGCAATTGCTTAAGGATTCACTTGGTAGGTTATGTTTGACTTTTGATTTATGGACTTCTATTACAACTGATGGGTATATATGTCTAACTGTCCACTTTGTTGATCAATATTGGACTTTACAAAAGAAGATCATTAGTTTTTCCTATAAGCCACCACTATACAATGGTGTTGCATTAAGTGAAAATGTGTACTTATTGATGGTTGATTGGGAGATTGAAAGTAAATTGTTTTTTTTGACATTAGACAATGCTTCTGCTAATGATTCTTTTATTGATTTTTTGAAATCACAATTAAACATAAGGAAAGCACTTTTAAGAGAAGGTCAGTTTTTTCATATACGATGTTGTACTCGTATTCTTAATTTAATAGTGCAAAATGGATAGAAGGAGGTTAATGAATTGTAAAAAAAAAGTGAGGAAAAGTATAAAATATGTGAAAGGTTCTTAAGTGAGAAAACAAAAATTTTTGGAATGTGTGAACATAGTGAGTTTAGATGCAAAAAAGGGATTGAGACAAGATGTTCCAACTAGGTGGAATTCCACATTTCTCATGCTTGAAAATGCAATTTACTTTCGCATGGCTTTTTCTCACTTGGCAATTAGTGATTCAAATTATAAGAATTATCCATCTTCGGATGAGTGGGATGACATTGAAAAACTTTGTAAGTTTTTAGGTGTTTTCTGGAGCAAAGTATCACACGGCCAATGTATACTTTCTTTCCATTTTCAAAGCACGCTAAACTTTGAATGACTACTTGAATGAAGCTGATATGTACATGAGAAACATGGTTGCTCAAATGCTTGTCAAATTTGAAAAGCATTAGTTTGAATTTAGCTTAGTTTTAGCTATAACTGTGATATTGGATCCTTGCTACAAGCTTCAATTTGTCAAGTGGAGTTATAAGAAGTTTTATGGGAATGATTCAATAGAATTCAAAACTGTCAAAGATAGTTTATTTTTTCTTTATGATGAATATGTTGTCAAGGCTTCTGATCATGGTTCATCCTCTAATGTTTTTTCTCTTGATGGGTGTGATATTAATCTCTTTCAGATAGTTTATTTTTTAAAATTGTTATTACTGATTTAATTTCAACATTTTGTATCTTATTTTGTTATAATTTTATTTGTTTTCTACTTTTAAAAATTCGAATTTTATTTTTTAATTAGGAATTCGACTTTTATGACATTGAGTATGGGAATGCTACACAAAAATCTCAACTTGAGTTATATCTTGATGAACAATGGGTTGATAGAAAATAAGATTTAGATATCTTACATTTTTTGAAGGCAAACCAATTTTGCTATCCTGAGCTTGCTTCTATGGCACGAGATATAATGAACATTCCTATTTCAACAGTGGCATTTGAATCTGTTTTTGGCATTTGTTGTAAGGTTATTGACAAATATCATAGCTCACTCAAGCCAGATATTGTGGAAGCAATTGGTTGTTTGGAGAAATTGGTAAGGAATTTTTTTCAATTTTAATGGACATATTTTACTTTTTATATAATTAATTCATCATTACCATTGGCACAATTGTGATTTATGGATATAAACTTTATAAATGTAGATTTTACAGAGTTGAAATTAAATAAGATTACACAAGATATCATTCAGTTGGATATTAACAAAGAGGATTCATCCAAACTTTCCACCTCTGGCGATGTTAGAATTGACGGATCTTAAATGAAAGGTTAGTATTACAAAGATTGAATTCATTTAATTTTTTAACTATAAAATTTTGTTTAATTTTGATAAATAATTTTTTATTTTAAAATAGGTGGCTTCGCAGAAGGCATGCATGGGATAAGTTTTATTAGACTTTTATTAGTTAAAATTTAAGAAAGTTCGGAGTTTGGACTTTTATTTTGGCTGTTGATACATTGAATTGTGTTTGTGTAATTCTGTTGGAATTAGATAATGTTTATATTTTGTATTTTTATGGCTTCTAATAGTGTGTATCGTGATTTATTCGTGTTACAATATTCATGCTATGGTTAGAAAGTAAAATAACTTGACATTGAAGGAAAAAGAAAGTTGATTAGTAGATTAGTTGATAATATTCATGTAATTTGTGTCCTAAATATGTTTTCGTATAACTTGTGTTGTAATTGTATTTTTGTGTTATTCATATTAATCGTGTTATTCATGTTATAATCATGTCGTGTCATATCATATTAACGTAAACGGATTAAGTTTAATCGTGTCATATTAACGTTAACGGATCAATTTTAATCTTGTCATATCGTGTTAAATCTAAAAGATCAATTTCAAACATGTTAATCGTGTCATGTCGCGTATAACACAAATATAAGTCATGTCATGTTCGTGTTTTAAGGTCTGACACGATTAATTAATCGTGTCATGTTCATGTATCAAGTAATCATGTTGCATCAAAAGTGTCAAAAGTGAGACACAACACTAAACACGACACGATGACGAGAATTGTCAGGTCTACTCTAGTATATATAAATTGCTTGTGCACCATTATAAGGTAATTATCAAAAAAAAGAAATAGACTAGAAGGCTTATACAGGGTGTTCATCTTTGTGTATTTGGAACAAGGTTACATTCTTGATTATGGCTAGAGGTACATTTCTTAATTTAAATATTACATGTGGTATCGGATCCTGGCTTTCTAGCCTTGTTTTTCAAATCATTCAATGAGATTCGTTAAAAACGAATTTGTTCATGCATATATTGCTTATACATAAACAATTCAATAATTCGTATTAAATACAAACGAGTTATAATAAAGATAGTAAAAGTATGAACCTGAACTTTCAAGATGCTATGATTAATCTTGTAATTTGTATTTATATATCGAAACATATTTTATGTATCTACCATAAATTTGTTTTTATCTAATGTGTATTAAAATTTCACAAAATTCTTGATTAATTAATGGAAAACCAAGATTGATAAAGGATTTTGATAGTTTAATTATCTATAATGTTATTGAGCCTTAAGATTGAAGAAGAGATGATTAAAATAAGAAAAATTTATAGTATATTGAAACAGGTTTAATATTGTTTCATAGATTTCAAATAGTATTGAATGTTTGATGATAATCTTTGAATTTTTGATCAAAATTGATGTATGGGTCATGTAAAGCTAGCATAGAATCACGATTTTAGGTTATTACTTGCATGAAAATTGATTGACAAACATAAAAATTGGCTTTAGAACATCAAACAGACCCAAATGGGTCTAGAAAAACCCAGTTAGGTCATACCCGGCTGGAGCTAGAAGATGGTTGGGAAGCCTACACGCAACACATTACTAATCCTAGCTATTTTGGCTCCTTTTTTTTTCAAGGCTTAAATATGTTATGATTTTTTATTTTTTTAGTGATTTTTATAGATTTTTTAGATCATGTAAAGTATTTATTATTTAATATTGGTGTTTAATTAAATAATAAATATTTTTATGAATAAATAATCTATATTTTTATTTCATGACAAAATATTTTGGCAAGTTGAAAATATTTTGGTAGTATGTACTCTCCCTAAATAGTGTTCAAAAATTCGTACTCTCAACCTAAAATTTAAGTGCATATATGTATGATAAAGTTTATTATTAGAATTACAATGTAAATGTGCACATCTATTGAAATAAATACATTCTGATATTGTGCATATTTTTATGTGATCTAAGAAGCATGTCATATATTATGTCATAATTTTTTAAATCAGTTAGAGTATGATAATTAAAAATTTCGTTGTAGTATGCAAATTTTTACTACATAAAGAATTAATGTCATTATTAAGGATCTAAATCACTAGCTTGGTATTAGCCAAAGTATTTTAAGGTTCATGATTTAGATAAATTGGTAGTTATTTAAAATAAAAAAATTTTTCTTTAAATAACTACTTACAGTAAACATTAATAAAATTTTATGCCATGAATTTATTTGGTATATATTTGAGTTATTAAATCATGTATACAATTATTATGATTTACGTATATTATGTCATTATAAAGAATCTAAATCAATTGCTCAGGAATAGTCATATCATCTTAAGTTGATTAATTTACTTAAATTAGTAATTATTTAAAATAAAGTTTTCTTTAAAAAACTGCATACGGAGAATGACATTAATATGTAATTATTTATGCTATAATTGTACTTAGTTAACATGACTTAATATTATATTCTGCTATAATTATTAATATGCAATAAAAATTTTGTATATATTAAGAATGTCATTATTAAAGTTTTAAATCGCTAGCTTGAGAGTAGTCTTAGCATCTTAAGTTGGTTGATTTAGATAATAATTGGTAGTTATTTAAAATAAGGTTTCCTTTAAATAACTATACAAGAAAATGGTATCGATAAAGTATTATTTGTCATATGCAACGAGTTTTATGCATACATGTTGGATGTTATTATGAAGTTCTAAATCATTAACTTAAGAGTAGCCAAAGCATCTTTAGTTAATTGATTTAGATAAAATAATAGTTATTTAAAATTACATAAAGAAAAATGATATCCATGAAGTTAGACTGCGAAATTAGTTATTTTGCCCCACAGGGAAGTAATTAATTTTGTAAAATGGTTAAAAGATAAAACAATATAAATTAAAGTTAAATTTTCCTAGGCCTATAGGTATAGATTATTTAATTTTGGTGTTTTAAAGTTATTGTTTTATCATTAAAGTTTTGTAAATTCATATGTACGATGCACCTCTATCCACAGGAAAGTTTGAATTTACATTTGAATATAAAGTATTTTAATTCAATTAAAGTATAGTTCATTGCATTTTGCAGTAATTTCTACTATTATGATTAATAAGGCTGTTAGAATAAAATGATATTCGATGATAAAAAAAATTACTCCAATGAAGGAGTAAATTAAGTTATTTTTTTGGTATGAGGACCTTGACTTAGCGTTTTGGGTGGATAACTTATCCTCAATGAATAAAGTACGCCAAAGGAAAATACATTTTGGCGTACAGTGGGACCAATCTAACCGTTTAAGGATGATGTATATCAAATCTATATTAGTAAATCAATTTGGGATTTCATCCTGATTGCTATAAGGTCAAGAATTATTGCAAAGTCATTGAAGACCAGATTATTAAATCTGATAAGATTTTGGCTTTCAACCTGATAAGGAAGCTTTCAGGAATAAAGTGCAATAATTCTAAAATTGTGCACGAGCATATTATGGGATTTGAGAGATATTACTGCTCAACTAAAATATTCAAAATTGAGTTATTTTTTGAGTAAATTTCTTATCACTTTCATATTCAACTTTTTTCCTAATAAGTATGGCATGAGAAACACATATAAAGAAAATGGTCTATTAATAAATTCTTAGTTATATGTGTTTAAGAGAAAATGAGATTAAAGAATGAAAAATTAGATTCATTTAGCCCAGTGAATCAAGGTAAAAAATGATAAATAGGCAATAAAGGTGAAGAAGGGAAAAACGTTAATAAAGAAAATGACATCAAAGCCTTCATTTTATTTTAATTCAGACACATAAGGAAATATTGCCTAAAGTATAAAAATGATTCAAAAAATAAAGGTAAACTCATTTTTGTATGAATCTCTTTTGGTGATGTTCCTAATAATACATGGTGGTTGAACTTATGTTCAATGAATTATATTCCTATAACCATTTAAGGTTTCATAAAGTCAAAGAAACCAAAAAAAAGTGAGAGGAACATCTATTACAAAAATCGTTAATGACTATCAGGATCATTTTAACAATTTCTTAGTTAAAAAGAGTTTTCTATTTAAAATTTTTAATTCTACTATTGAAATTTCAAAAGAAAAATTTTTTTATTGGATTTTTCATCATTAACTTAGTCTGATTATGAGGATAATTTTGTTAACTATTTATATGATTTTTGATAGTAAAAATGTGCTATAGATAAAAACTCCTTTAAAGTTGTGGTATAAGATTGTGTCACATCTTCATATAAAAATGAGGAGAATTGACAATGATGGAGTTCTTAAAACTCTCGAGTTGACATTTATATTATTTGCATTAAGGAAAAAACAAACTAATAAGTCCACAAAAGGGAGCTAAAGAAAGCACTATAATAATTAGAGATCATACGCCTTCTTTTAAGTTTATGGATTGATGCATTAAAACTACTGCTAATATCTTTATTAAAGTTTTAACTAAATTGATTTCCAAAACTTTCTTAGAATTATGGAATAGTTGGACTCTAGATTAAGACATTACAAACTTGGTTGTCCAGTTAAAGTGAAGGCTTATAACTTAAACATAAGGAAATTGGATCTAAGAACAGTTAGTAGTTGTTAGTTATGGAATTAACTTAAAGGGTAAAGGTTTTAAATGTCTCTAATATTCAATTAGAATTGTTGAAGTTGGAAATGCTAAGTTTATTTTGGATCATGAGTGCAGTGGGAGTGACTTTCCTTGTAAGGTTGATACGGAAGAATAAGTTTATTTAGATTATTTTTGTAAAGGACTTTATTGTTTCTCAAAAATAAATATACAGAATTAACATAAGAATAATAAAATTAAAGTGTAACATTTACAATATATCATTAATCTCACTGATTAAAGGTGCACAATATGTAAAAAAGATTATAGAATTAAGAGATGCAATGGGTAAGAAACTAGCCATTTTTATGACTTGGTTATATACCTATAAAAGTCCAACTTTGATACTGGACATAAAAATGATATCGTTTTCATTAGTTATGAATTGTGCAAATTTCACACTTCAGCATTAAGCTATGATAAAAGAGATGGAACTAATTATTAATAATCCAATCTAGTAACTCGTTAAATTACCATTGGTAATGTTAAACAATATAAGGTTAGACTTGTGGACAATGGTTTCAATCAAATGAGGTATTGATTACCACAGAACTTTCTCTCCAGTTTTTTATGAAAGTTTCATTAAGAATTATCATAGCTTTTGTAGCTAATTTTTGATCGAGAGTTATATTAAACGATAGTGAAAACAACTTGTATGAACAGGGATCTTAAGAAGAGGTATACATGATTCTACCTAAAGGTTTTTTTGAAATATCAACATATACACTAAAACAAGCATCCCACCAATGGTATGTAAAGTTTAACAATGTTGAGATATCATTTAGCTTTACTAAAATTATTGTTAATCATTGTTTATACCTTAAAGTCAATGGAAGTAAAGTCATAATTGTAGGCTTATATATTGGTGATTTTCTCATTACAAGAAGTGATTCAGCTTTGTTGCATGAGATAGTTTTTCTTTCTTAAAACTTTGATATGAAGAATTTGAGTGAAACTTAATATGTTATAAGCATAAAAAATCATAGAGATAGCTCTAAAAAGATATTAAGTTTATCTTAGGAAGCCAATATCTTTAAATAATTTGAAAAAATGACATATGAAAGGTATTACATATGCATAGTATTGGAGCCTTACATATAATCAGGTTTATAAGAAACTTGACATGAGGTTTATAGTAGAAATACTTGGCAAATATTAAAGTAATCCTAGCCTTGGGCTATAAAAGCTGCCAAAGGAATTATGTTATAAAGAATATCACAGGCAATAAGGTTGAGATATTTTATCTTGAGTTTGAGAGTTATCAACAAGGCTATTAAAGATCTATTATGATAACTCTTATGCAGTATACTTTTCTAAGAATAATAAAAGTGGGAGTCATAGCAAGCAAATAAATATAAAGTAGCTTGTTGTTAGAGACTTTGTAAAGAAGCAAGAAATGGATATCCAATATATCAGTACATATTTAATAATAGTTGATCCCATTACTAAAACATTATCGACAAAACAATTTAAAATTCATGTGGATCATGTGGGGCTAGTTAAATTCTGTCAAGATATATTTTGGCTTCTTTGATTTGTTAATTTCACGTTTTTAGAGTTTATAAACATGTTTCAGTTTGTGCACATAAAGTTTGGATTATATGGGGCTAGTTAAATTCTGTCAAGATGTATTTTGGCTTCTTTGATTTGTTAATTTCACATTTTTAGAGTTTATTGACATGTTTCAGTTTGTGCACATAAACTTTACATGTCAAGTGGACCTTGAATGATTACAAAAAATTTTATTCATAAAGTATTTTCTCATAAAGTGCTCTTTTAGAGAGGATCATGCATTGTAATCGATGGAACGGAATATTCAGATTAGAATGCTACTGCCATGATTCGTGTTATATGAATCTTTAATTGAGTGGGAGTTGGGCTAGAGTAACTTATGGCCATATTAAAGTTTTGGATTTGAATATCACCTATTTAAGTTCTTGGGTTATCATATGGGTCAAGTGGGAGGGTGTTGGACTTTATTAAGCTCACATGATAATTAAGTAGACCAAGATTAATATTTAATTAATAATAATGTGATATTATCTAGCAAATCCTATTAAGATTAACTAATCTAGTGATAAGAGTTAAACTCTACTTCAGTAACTGATTAGAATACAGACTCTTTGATGGTAGGATATAACTTTAGTTAATCTTCTAGCAGAAGTTCTTGGTTTAGTCTATATAAATTACTTGTACACCATTATGAGGTAATTATCAAAAAAAGAAAATAGATTAAAAGTCTTATACAGGGTGTTCGTCTTCATCTATTTAGAAAAAATTATGTTTTTGATTAACAATGGCTAGAGATACTTTTCTTAATTTAAATATTACATTTAAATCGATGAATTAATAGTGTATTAATTATCAACTAACATTCTACTCAAAAAATTGGACTAAAAAAGATAAAAAGGAAAAGAAAAGCCTAGATTTAGAGTGCTTAATATTATTTTAAAAATATTTTACATTTAATATTATTTTTTTACAAAATTCAAAAAAATTATTAATTATAATATTAATTTTATTTTTTGATTAAACATAAATATTATTTTACCACTGCCCATTTTTTATGCGTAGCCGCTATAAATAAATTCGTCGGAGCAATCTGTTACCGGTGTTACTATAATCCTCTCTTTTTTTTTTTTTATTTACCGTGGTCCGTTGCGCCGTGCGCTGTTACAAATTGCTTTAAACATCGGTAACTAAATACAAGCAACAGTAGTATTTATTTTGTCAAATAAAAAATAAAATGAAAATAGAAAGGGGTGAAGAAACTGGAAAGTGGAGTGCGGCCGTCAAGGGCTCTGTTTTATTTTTTGTCAAGTGAAAGCTTGGTGGTGCACGCAGCACGCGTACGTTCAACGTCGTTATTATTATTATTATTAATTAGGGAAATTATTCCTTTTTTTCTTCTCGAACTGGAATCTTTTTCGCTTGGATTGTCGTTGGATTCGATGCTTTCAGCTAAGATCTGAGGAATTTCAACCATAGATTGGGGGTTTTAGGGTTGGGTTTTCAAGAGTTAGCGGGGAAGGTGTTACATGGCGGCGACTTTGCAGAGCCTCCGTTTCTCTGGCCCCGCTGGTGGAAGCTCCGAAACGCTCAACCGTATACTGGCGGACCTCTGCACCCGTGGCAACCCTAAGGTAATCCTTTTTTTTTTCCTGCTTCACTCCCTTGTTTTTCTCTCTTGTTCTTTCGTATAGTTCTAGAAAGTGGAGTTTTCTTGATTCGTGGGCATTTAGCTAAGTATTTGTAAACCCCTAAACCATTAAGAATGAGATTGCTAAAGCAGTTCAATTGATTATATTTCATTTGAAAGGGAATTTTAATTTTGGTTTTGCATTATTGTGAACAGGAGGGAGCCCCATTAGCATTGAAGAAGCATTTGGAAGAAGCAGCTCGCGATCTTAGCGGAGAAGCATTTTCCCGTTTTATGGACCAGCTATATGATCGAATTTGGAGCCTATTGGACAGTAACGATGTTGCACAAAACATGGGAGCTTTAAAAGCCATTGACGAGTTGATAGACGTGGCACTTGGGGAGAATGCCTCCAAGGTTTCCAGGTTTTCTTATTATATGCGGACTGTGTTCGAGGTTAAGCGTGATCCTGAAATACTTATCCTTGCTAGTAAAGTTCTTGGCCATCTAGCTAGAGCTGGTGGTGCAATGACTGCAGATGAAGTGGAGTTTCAGGTTTGTTGAGGACATCCTTAACTTTCGTAGTGTAATTCTTAGGGAAAAATGTCAAATATATGTCTCTTATTTCTCAGGTCAAAACTGCCTTGGAGTGGCTTCGGGGGGAGAGAGTAGAGTATCGCCGTTTTGCTGCTGTCTTAATTTTGAAGGTGCGTTTGATGTGGGATTTTTATTGTTATTTAAGAATGGATTCTTGAAAAGGATTACTTGTTGATTTTATATGGGAAAATGATATATTGTTTAAGTTAATTTTAGTTTATTTTTGTTGAAAAAGATTATTATATTGAAGCCAGCTTTGAATTTTTATTGCTCTAGGAAATGGCAGAAAATGCTTCTACTGTATTCAATGTTCATGTACCAGAATTTGTTGATGCTATTTGGGTTGCATTGAGGGATCCAACTTTGGCTGTTCGCGAGCATGCTGTGGAGGCATTGCGAGCATGTCTTCGTGTTATTGAAAAACGTGAGACACGATGGCGTGTGCAGTGGTTAGTTTATTAATTTTAAAGTTTTGGCATCTCATTCTGTTTCTTTTATAAATTTCAATTACATAACAACATTAGCATTCCTAGGTTTAATTTATTCTTTTAAAAAAACCTGAACATATGTAGAAACAAATCATCATAGTTTCTTAGTTTCTGGTTATCTGAGTTGAGTTCTTAGTTTTTGTGGCTGCTGCTTGATTTTTTTTTTTTTATCTTTCTTTTGTTTCCAAATCCCCTTTTCCTATGCAGTCTGACTATGTTCACTAAATTGCAAAGAAATTCAAGGGCAGTGGAAAATATAACTTGCCTTGCAGTAGTAGTGCTTTATAGTGTGCTAATCTCGGCGGAGTTCGGGCCTGCTTGGCTTTGTTACATTTCTTGTATGCTCTTGCTTGTTTTGTCTGTATGGAAATGAGTCAGGGTTTATTGTCTCCTTTATTGTGATTTTCGTTCTTCTTTTAACTTAAGAACTTAAAATTTTCAAATGTGTTTTCATTGTTCTTTTCTATGTTAAACGGTTGGTGTTACAACAGGTATTATCGAATGTTTGAGGCTACGCAAGATGGATTGGGAAAAAATGCTCCTGTTCATAGTATACATGGTTCTTTGCTTGCAGTTGGAGAGCTTTTGAGGTTGGTTTAATTGTCTTAAGTAATTTTTTGGTTTCAAGCTTTGGGTAAATTCCTCTCCCCCCCCCCCCCCAAAAAAAAAGGGGAAATGTTATCTATTCCAGAAGGGAGAAGAATATTTTATTGAGTGCCATTTGAAATGATTTATAATTGTATATGTTTCGTTTAGTGGTACGCTGGAATGAGCATCCAGCTTGTTGTGCCATTTACATACAACGTGCTGGCCAAGTACCCATCGTTTACCCCTGTTATATGATTGATATTAGTGTTTGATGTGGATGAACTTAATCTGGTCAGGAACACTGGTGAATTTATGATGTCAAGGTATAGAGAAGTAGCTGAAATTGTGCTTAGATACCTAGAGCATCGTGATCGGCTTGTTCGACTTAGCATAACTTCATTGCTACCTCGTATTGCTCATTTCCTTCGCGACAGATTTGTAACAAACTACTTGACGGTTAGTGATTGATGCCCCTTATATAATCACATTATTATAAACGGCATGTAGACCTCCTTTTCTGGCAAATTTTACTTAAATTATATGCATTTTGTTGTGTGATATCTTGCAGATATGCATGAACCATATCCTTGCAGTTCTAAGAATACAAGCTGAACGTGCTAGTGGGTTTATTGCCCTTGGAGAAATGGCTGGTGCTTTGGACGGAGAGCTTGTCCACTATTTGCCGACAATTACCTCTCACCTTCGTGATGCAGTGAGTCTCATAAGTCTCATGAATTATGGTTTCTCTTTCAATTGCATTCTTTTTTGTTTTATTTTTTTAATTATTATTTATTATATGAAGTTTCTGTCGTTTTCATTTTTAAAACGGCTTGCTTCCATATGCTTGATCTGCAGATAGCTCCACGCAGGGGTAGGCCCTTGCTTGAAGCTTTGGCTTGTGTTGGAAACATTGCAAAAGCCATGGGACCTGCAATGGAGTCCCATGTTCGTGGTCTCCTTGATGTTATGTTTGCTGCTGGTCTTTCTCCTACGCTTGTCGAAGCACTTGAGCAAATAACTGTCAGGTATGTGGGCAGCCATGACCTTGTATTCAGATGCTTTTGAAGAGTAATTGAGGGATGTTAATTTCATGAATAATTGGTTCCGTTTCAGTATTCCATCTTTGCTTCCCAGTATTCAAGATCGGCTTCTTGATTGCATTTCCTTGGTTCTTTCAAAGTCCCATTATTTTCAGGCGAGGCCAGCTACTGCCTTGGTTCGGGGCACTGCTGCTAATATTCCCCAGCCAGTGTCTGAGCTTAGTGGTTCAGTCCTTGTTCAGCTGGCTTTGCAGACTCTTGCTCGTTTTAATTTCAAGGTTTGCAAATCGATATTATACAGTATATGTTTTGGAAACTGTAATTGAGCACTGAATTAGTGTATGGTGTAGGGACATGAACTTCTTGAGTTTGCGAGAGAATCAGTTGTTGTGTATCTTGATGATGAGGACGGAGCCACACGAAAAGATGCTGCCTTATGCTGTTGCAAATTAGTTGCAAATTCTTTTTCTTGTATGGCATCAGCACAATTTGGTTCCAGTCGGTCAAACCGAGCTGGAGGAAAGCGAAGGCGTCTTGTTGAGGAGGTTTGTTTGCCTGTTTTAATTAGTGGTTATTAATAGCTTTGAGATTAATGTAATATAATTTACCTGTGTCAGAATCTTTCTGATGCATTATGCTTTTTTATAAATTGATTTTCGGTTTACTGCAGCTTGTAGAGAAGCTTCTCATTGCAGCTGTTGCAGATGCTGATGTTACAGTTCGCCATTCAATATTTTCTTCTCTTTATGGAAATAGAGGTTTTGATGATTTTTTAGCTCAGGCTGATAGTCTGAGTGCAGTTTTTGCTGCTTTAAATGATGAGGTGCAGTTTAAATCAATTTTACATTGTCAAGAAAGTTTCATTTCTATATGCCTCCTTATCAAATCATCATTTCTGTACAGGCCTATTAATTGTTTTGATGGCTGGTTTGTCTTTACTTAAACATTAAAGGGATTAGAATGTTATCATCTTAATTGTGAGATTTTACATTCTTGATATCTGCACCAAAAAGGAGGGGGGGTAATATGATGCTGGGCAGGACTGGGGCAAAGCTGTTGTTTAAATGAAAAATTAGAAAATTAATAAGTGTATGAATTTTCTTGTTCCAAGTTGAAAAATAGGGTTTATCTGCATTTTTTCATAGATAAAGAAGACTTGATATTTCCTCGCTGGGTAAGTTTGTCTTTGTCACTCTTAATGTTCCTGTCATCATTAACTTTCCCAAATGCGACCTGTGTCTAATATCCTCTTTCTTGCTTTATCTTCTTCTTAAGCTACTTTTGGCTCAACTGTCTAGGTGCCGTCTTTTCCAACAAATTAATAATCTCATAAATGTTTCACTTTTGTTTTTGGAAATGAATTTTGCAAAAAGTGTGGAGACATGGTTAGATTAAGGACAATCTCATGTCAATTGTGGGTGATAGGCTATTTTTTTCGTGTGCTAAATTAGCTACACTTTTTGTTCCAGCTTTTGCATTACTTTATGTTGCATTTTCATGAATAGAGAAACGTTTCTCTTGCTGTAGGATTTTGATGTGCGAGAATATGCTATATCAGTGGCTGGAAGGTTATCTGAGAAAAATCCTGCATATGTTCTTCCAGCACTCCGTCGTCATCTCATACAGTTATTGACATATTTAGAGCAAAGGTAATCAAAAAGAACATCTTTCGTTTTTATCTGGCATCAATTATTGACTTCTGTCGTATTGTTAGCAGTGCAGATAACAAATGCAGAGAAGAGAGTGCCAAGTTGCTTGGCTGTTTAATACGCAACTGTGAACGTCTAATACTCCCATATATTGCCCCGATCCACAAGGTTTAATTTGTGATGCGGTGTTATTTAGTTCTTTCCAAATTCTGCTTTCCTTTTTTCTTGTAGCCTTTTTTTTTTCTGGGTGTGGTGGGGGGGGGGTTGTTATTTTCCTTAGTTGTGATTCTGTCTTCATGATATTGAATATTTATTTTTTAGGCTCTTGTGGCACGACTACTTGATGGCACTGGAGTCAATGCCAATAATGGTATTATCAGTGGAGTTCTTGTAACTGTTGGAGATCTTGCTAGAGTGGTTGGTGAACCTCTAATTCTTTGCTTTTACACATAACACCATTCTTGTAGTAAAATATTTGGTTGGATAGACCTAGGAAAAGTACTTATAATTGAGTGGTTTGTGAATTTATAAGTTGTGTTAAATTGCCTCTGTTTGATGTGTATACTAGTTTGGTTGCTGTGTAGCTAATTGCAAGTTCCCTTGTATGACACATTCTCTTACTATTCTTTTTTTGGTTGTGACTCATTTTAGGGTGGTTTTGCAATGAGAGAATATATCCCGGAACTCATGCCATTAATTGTTGAAGCATTATTGGATGGGGCAGCTGTCACAAAGCGTGAAGTAGCTGTTGCTACTCTTGGTCAAGTTGTACAGAGCACTGGGTAAATAGGACATTTTATGTTGCTTTGCAGTCTGTATGACCATATTGATTGTTATATTTTCTTACATTTGGATGCAATCTTTTCCAGTTTTCCTAACGCACAGGCTTATAACCTTGCATCCCGGGGGCAGCCCTCATGGAGCATGCATTGAAACATTATACATTTTATATCAGATGTATACGGAATGATCATGGCATACCCTAAGTTATCTTTTCAGTTTTTAAGAGCTCAATGCAATGTGGCAGCTTATAGAAGCATGAAGGCTAATGATTGTTTTTGACAAAATTCATGAGAAAGATATAGTATTTTGCAAGTTTTAAAAAGCCATTACAGATCTGCCATTTATGTCCTGTTGACTTATTTGTTTTCAACAATTAATATCTGCTCTGATCACATGATATGTTAGAAATTTCATGTTTAATGAACATTGCATGTTACACAAAACATTGACATGCTTCATTTTCTTTTCAAATTGTTACATCATGTCAGTACTATGGAGATGTCCAATTGATGTTACCCGGCCAATAAGCATAGATGCACACCAAATAAAAAAAGAAAAAATGGGGAATGGGGGCTTATTGTCTAAGCTTAGGTCATGCATGCACTATATGGTTCATCATTCATTCACCAATCTTTTGACTATTCTATTTTTGTAATTATTTGTGCATGATACATTTTTCTAGTTCTTACCATCAGGTAGCACTAGGATGTATTTCCCACCTATACACTATATTATCTTGTCCCCCATCTGATCATTGGCCTAGTAGGTTTATGCCATGGGTTTGTCATGGAATTTTCTTTCTGTGTCAGATGTGTGGTTGACTTAAAATTCTACTGATTTGGGAAGTTTGCTTTATGGAAAAGGAATCTCGAGGGAATTAACGAGGCAGAAGTTGAAGGAGAGGGAGATGTTAAAAGGATACTTAAAATTACTAAAGGAAGCTTAAAATTTGCTTGATGGTGCCATATCTACAAATAGTATTTTTGGCACTTAGATGATAAAACTCTCCCTGTATTCCTTACCGCATCTTTTGGATCTCATGATCATTAGGATTTAAGGTTAAACAATTTCCATTATGTTACTTAATGCTTGTAAAAGGAATTGTCAGAGAAACTTTCTGCCAAACTAACGTTCCGTAACTCATGAACATATTATGTTATAATGTTTGCTATTTCTGTTCTTTTTCTTAATGGTGTTTAGGAGATTTTCCTGTCTGGATTTTACAGGTATGTCATAGCTCCATATAATGAATACCCACAACTACTTGGGTTGCTTTTGAAATTGTTGAATGGTGAGTTAGTGTGGTCTACCAGACGAGAAGTACTAAAGGTAGTTTTTCTTGAACTCTACATGTATTAGTTAATTGTTTGGCTTTTTTTTGTGATGCTGAGTTTCCTTTGGTCTTCTTCAGGTTCTTGGTATCATGGGTGCGTTGGATCCCCATGCTCATAAAAGAAATCAGCAAAGCCTCTCTGGGTCGCATGGAGATGTTACCCGTGCTGCCAGTGATTCAGGTCAACATATTCCATCTTCAATGGATGAACTATCCATGGACCTTTGGCCATCGTTTGCTACATCTGAAGATTATTACTCCACCGTAGTGCCCAGCCTAACTTCTTTTTTCTTGCTTGCTTGTTTGAACTTTTTTGTCTGTTTCTAGTTTAACCTCTTTAAGTTTTTGCTAAAATAACTGAACCCAGGTTGCTATCAATTCTCTCATGCGAATTCTTAGGGATCCTTCTCTTGCCAGTTACCACCAAAAGGTGGTTGGATCTCTTATGTTTATATTCAAGGTGTGTTCGGCATATGGATTTTTTTTATATTAATATTTATCGTAGTCCTTAGGTATTTAAAATTTTGTTACTTATAACTTCTTGAAATCGTTAATTTTTCTTTTCTGCGAGGTTAGTCGATGGGTCTGGGTTGTGTTCCATACTTGCCAAAGGTTTGTCTATTATTTTTTAGCTTAATTCAGCTTTATGCTTGTCTTTCTGTTGATTGATTTATTGAATGCCCTTTCTTTCTGTAGGTTTTACCCGATCTCTTTCAGATTGTTCGGACATGTGATGATCATCTGAAGGATTTTATAACATGGAAGCTGGGTACCCTTGTGTCAATTGTGCGTCAGGTATATTTTTATGTCCTGAAGATTTTCTGCATGTGACTGACATTGGCTTTCTTCTGGCATTTGATTTTGGAGTTTTGATGTGCTCATGCAGCATATTCGTAAATATTTACCTGAGCTGCTGTCTTTAATTTCTGAATTATGGTCATCATTCAGCTTGCCAGCTAGTAATCGCCCCTCACGTGGTTTTCCGGTAAGTTTATTTTTTAGTTAACTGGTACAAATAATTTGCACATGTGGTTTGATAGATATTTAGATTGATTATTTTTGGTTATTATAGTTTCTGCTGTTATCTTATCTCTTAAACTCTCCCTACAAATAATTTGCACATGTGGTTTGATAGTTAGATTGATTATTTTGATTATATTCTTGTTTCTACTGTGATCTTATCTCTTATACTCTTCCTGCTCCTCTCACTTAGGTACTGCATCTAGTTGAGCAGCTTTGCTTAGCTCTCAATGATGAATTCCGAAAGTATCTTCCTGCTATTCTTCCATGTTGCATTCAAGTTTTGAGTGATGCAGAACGTTGCAACGACTACACTTACGTTCTTGACATTCTCCATACCCTGGAAGGGTTTGGTGGTTAGTACTCTTCACTTCCGGAACTTAAGCGTGTTGTTTTGCATTTATAAAGCTGCATCTTACCTGTTAACTGTGATGGTTATGTATTTTTGAAAGAAGAATAAACATCTGAATATAACTTTATAAATCTTTGCTTTTCTAGTTATAAAAATTATGAAAGTGGAATTTCCATATTTTATTCTAGATTATCTTATTTATGAAGCTTTTAATATCCTATGGTTGTCCAAACTAATTTTTTAGTTTTGCTGAACTGAAGCTTATTGTTTTACTCTATGCATCCTATTTTAAGCATCTTTAGTTGATAATTTGTAAAGCATTTCTTATTATGATTACCATGTAGGGACATTGGATGAACATATGCATCTTCTTCTTCCTGCCCTTATTCGATTGTTTAAAGTGGATGCTTCTGTGGAAATAAGACGTGCTGCTATCAAAACTTTGACAAGATTGATCCCTCGTGTTCAGGTAGGCAGCAAAAATTTTAATAACATTGAGGAATGAGTAATTTAGCCTTTTTTTAATACTTGTGGATTCACACTTTATCCAACCACCATTTATTCTGTTTGTGTTTTCATTCTTTTAAATCAGGTTACAGGTCACATATCTTCTCTTGTGCATCACTTGAAGCTAGTTTTAGATGGGTGAGTTGTCTGTTCCTTGATTTAACACAGTATGCATCTAGAAAGATTGCTTTTTCAGATTTATGTCTGGTCTGTCACTTGCCTTTTATCAAACGTATTAGTTTGCATGCATCTTTCCAAATCTAGTGTATGATTTGGAGCCGTAAGAGTATTGTGGTAGTGGTTTGAATTTTGAAATGATTTGATTTAAATTCTTCTCCAAGCTAAATAAGAAAGGATAATATAAATAATTGTTTATCATGTCATAGGATGCAAATGCAATCAACTGACAATTTGTGATGAAGAAACTCATTGTAGCAAAGCACTTTTGATTGTAATTTGTAAATCATTTCCATATTTGGTATGGAAACTAATAACCTTTAAGCCAAGTAATATGTTTCAAACGCTAGGAAGATGCACTAATGGTCATAACTGATGGATGGTTCTAATGGGTTGGAGCTGTGGAACAGCTGAGAGCGTCAAAGGAAGCTTCATGGAAGCACCTTGCTATGTGTATGTACTATACCTATAAATATTTTTATTTACAGGAAAAATGATGAGCTCCGTAACGATGCTGTTGATGCACTATGTTGTCTGGCTTATGCCCTTGGAGAAGACTTCACTATTTTTATCCCTTCGATACACAAACTTTTGTTGAGACACCGCTTGCGGGTATTGCTGCGTACCATATCATTTTTATTTGCATGGAATACTTGCTCTCTGCTCCTTGACAGTCATATTTAATCAAGTCATTTATTTCAGCATAAAGAATTTGAGGAAATTGAAGGCCGTTTAAGGCGGCGTGAGCCATTAATTGTGGGGAGCACGGCAGCACAAAGATTGAGTCGACATCTTCCAGTGGAGGTTGTTAGTGACCCATTAAATGATGTGGAAAATGATCCTTATGAAGATGCGAGTGACTTGCAAAGACATCCTAGAGGTCACCAGGTATCCTCCCTTTCTTATCATATGATGGGCTGTTTATATTATTTGTTTTCTGCATAGCTTAGTCATCAATTCCTAAACATGTCAAGTAGAAATGAGATGCTCGCTAGGGAAGCATTGTCTTCTCTGCATATCGGTTAAAAATGGTTAAATATTTTTTTGGGATTCGTTTCTATGATATTTTGTAACTTTTAAGCATCTTCTTAATAGTCAGTATTGGCTTGACTTACCTTAAGGATGTATTAGGCTGAGTCTAAGTTGATGGCAGAACAAGATTTCTAGTTAGGTTAATAAGTCTGAACTCAAAAAGTATGTTGAAATGGTTATATAGTCTATAAATTCTAAAAATAACTTGCTAGCCTGAACCCCAACCTGAAAGGACCCAAATCCGAAATTACTTGAACCTGAATCAACCACTCTGTTTGCCACCTCTACATGCGAGCTATATGCTGTGTAGCATATCACATGAATCTTAAATCAAATTATGGAGTTCTAGAACTAATTTTGAGTGATAGCTAACCCTGTATGCTTTTTCTTTCCTGATACTGTTGGGCTGTTATGAATTTGAAATGTAGAAATACTTGGTTGTTACCGTTCACACATTGTTTTCGGACTTTGTTTTGCCTGCTGTGAGCTTTTGACGTGGAAGGGCTTGTTATATACTGGTTCTAGATAATTTTCTGACTTGGTGGTTTGTTGTGGTGGATGTGAGCGCTGACAATTTCGATACATTCTTTCTTGAAATCTAGGGAAAGGATGAAGAACGGATTAGAGAGATTAGAACAGATTG
Organism: Adansonia digitata; assembly: GCA_029448705.1. NCBI lineage: Eukaryota > Viridiplantae > Streptophyta > Magnoliopsida > Malvales > Malvaceae > Adansonia > Adansonia digitata. The sequence continues at coordinate 1,462,386 of JAQSVH010000004.1, forward strand.
GAGAGACCAGTTTTTTTTTTTTTTTTTTCATTTCTATATCTTCTGAAAACAAGATATACACTGATATATATACAGCCAAAATTAAGACTATTCTAGGTAGCTAGAGTAATTACAAATAAAAAAAATTAAATCAGAATTTCCTTATAATCATAATCCCATAATTTAGGGATATCTAGAAAATCAGGAAATCTGGAAATTTGGAAATCAGTAAATCTGCAGATCTGGAAATCTGCACTCCCCCTCAAGCTGGAGAATGTATGTTAATCATTCCCAGCGTGGACAGATGTGCAAACTGAGCTCTTGGAAGAGCTTTAGTAAAGATATCAGCTGTCTGCTGTTGTGTAGGAGTATAGCAAACTTCTAGGACCTTTTGCTCAATTTTTTCCTTTATGAAGTGTCAGTCAATCTCGACATGCTTGGTTCTGTCATGATGGATTGGATTCCTTGCAATCCTGATAGCTTCCAGATTATCACACATCAATTTCATTGATGTTGTGATTGGAATTTGAAGTTCCTCTAGGAGTCTCGTTAATCAGATTCCCTCACATATCCCATGTGCCATGGCTCGAAACTTAGCTTCAGCACTGCTTCTTGCTACAACTGGTTGCTTATTACTTCTCCAAGTAACTAGGTTGCTGCGTATATAAGTACAATATCCCGAGGTCGATCTTCTATCTGTTAGTGATCTTGCCTAGTCAACATCTGAGAAAATGTATATGTTTCGACTGCTTCCCTTCTTGAAAAATAATCCTTTCCCTGGAGTCATTTTCAAGTAACGCAGTATTTTGTAGATTGCTTCTTGATGTTCTTTTGTAGGATTGTTCATAAACCGACTAACCACGCTCAACGCCAAGCAAATATCTTGTCTCATATGGGACAAGTTGATACCTTCCTTTGTCAACAGCAGCCTGGTTCTCTTTTGAGCCAATTTTGTTGAATGAATCCATTGGAGTATCAAAAGGCTTACACCTAAGCATACTAGTTTCCTTCAACAGATCAAGGGTATATTTCTGTTGTGAAATTAAAATACCTTTTCTTGACCTTGCTATTTTCATTCCAAGTAAATGCTTTAGAGCTCCACGGTGTTTGATCTGAAATTCTCTACTCAGAATCTTTTTCAATCGAGATATCTCCTCTTCATGATTCCCTATGACAATAATATCATCAACACAGACAATAAGGATTGTGATCTTACCATCTTGATGTCTCTTGATGAAGAGGGTATGGTCAGATTGCCCTTGTGAATATCCTTGATTTTTAATGGTCTTGGTGAACCTCTCAAACCATGCTCTCGGAGATTGCTTGAGTCCATTGAGGGATTTCCTAATTCTGCAAACCGGATTTTAGCTATTAGGATGTTTTTAGGCATGGAGGAATTTCCATATAAACTTACTCTTCAAGATCCCCATCGAGGAATACGTTTTTAAGATCAAGTTGATGTAGGCTCCAATCAGGATTCGCTGCGAAGGACAACAAAACTCGGATTGTATTTAACTTTGCAACAGGAGCAAATGTTTTTTGGTAATCTATCCCATAGGTTTGTGTGAAGCCTTTTGCAACTGGTCTTGCTTTATACCGATCCAAGTTGCCATCTGCCTTGTATTTGATGTTGAAAACCCATTTGCATTCTACGGGGTGCTTTCCTTGAGGTAGTTGAGTGAGTTCCCTGGTACCATTTTTCTGTAATGCTTGTAGTTCCTCATTCACTGCCTCTCTCCACTTAGGGTGTTGTAAAGCTTCTTGTATGCCACTAGGAATTTGAATAGTATCAAGATTAGTAGTGAATGCTTGATAGTTGGAAGACAACTTCTCATAGGACACAAAATGTGAGATAGGATGCTGCATGCAAGACCTGACCCCTTTTCTTTGGGCAATGGGAATGTGGAGATCATCAGCTAAACTTAAATCATATGTAGAGGAGTAAGAATCTATGTTACCTTGAACCACTTTTATGGGAGTTGAACTTGGAAAATCTGATTGACAAGTTGTAGCAAGTGGCCTTTCTACCGGTTTAGGGTCTTTTTGGCGTCTTTCATATACCTTAAGCTCCTTGTTTCCTTCTCCTTGAGAGTTGTAAGCATAGGAATCAAAGGTTCAATCTGTGACTGGGACTGTGACTCAGGCTCGGGTAGAATTTGTGATTGGGGCTGTGACTCAGGCTCGGGTAAACTCACAAGAATATCATCCTAAACCCGATATTCTTGTTTCATAGGTTTTTCCCCCTTGATATGGGTTTGGGAATAGTAAGGTACATTTTCAAAGAAAGTCACATCCATAGTATTATAGGTTTTCTTAGTAGAAGGATGGTAGCATTTATAATCTTTTTGGTGGGAGGAATACGTTAGAAAGGGACACGTGACAGATTTTGGATCAAGCTTGCTTCTTTGATGGGAGGAAATATGAACATAGGCAGAACAATCAAAGATTTTAAGAGGAATTATCAGTAACAATTCTGGTTTGAGGAAAAAATTTAAGAAGAACCTGGCAAGGTATGTTTAACTTTAGAGTTCTTAGGCATTCTATTTATCAGATAAGTTGCAGTTAAGACTACTTCTCCCCAAAACTGTTTTGGAACATTGTTGGTGAACATAATTGATCGGGCAACTTCAAGTAGGTGTCAATTTTCTCTCTTGGCTATCTTGTTCTGTTGGGGGATATCAACACAAGAACTTTGGTGAATAATGTTATTGTCAAGAAAATAATTCCCAAGAATAGAATTAAGGTAGTCTTTGGCATTATCAGACCTAAGAACTTGGATTTAGTTTGAAATTGGTTTTGAATCATCTTATGGAAGTTTTTGAATATGGATTCTGTTTCTGATTTTTCCTTCATAAGAAATGCCCATGTGAGTCTAGTACGATCATCAACAAAGGATACAAGCCATCTTGACCCTGTGATATTTTGAACTCTCGAAGGTCCCCAGATATCACTGTGAATGATAGAAAATGGTTGAGATGGTTTGTAGCCTTGAAGAGGATAGGAACTACAACAATGTTTAGACAATTGACAAATCTCGCACCGGAAAAAGTTGGGATTCTTATTGATAAACAAAGATGGAAATAATTTTGACAAGTATGTAACTTGGATGACCAAGACTAAAATGTCATAACATAATCGCACTTTCTTTATTAGATTCTAAAGGTAAGATTGAACTGGATTCAAGAGTATTGATTGCAGAGAGGGAAACGCAGTGAGCCTTAGTATTGGATTGATCATCTGCTTTGGTCTAGTAGAGTACTCCAGTTTCCTTAGCACTGCCAATCATCTTCCTCAAATTCAAATCCTGAAAAACACAATCAGTGGAAGAGAATTTAGCAACACAGTTCAAGTCCCTCGTGAGCTTACTTATAGACAGTAAGTTGCATGTCAAATTAGGTACTAAAAGGACTGATTTAAGAACAAGTGACTTTGAGATGATCATTTCCCTAATACTAGTCATAGTAGAGAGAGAAGCATTTCGCAATTCTGACTTTGTAATTCTCATGACATGGTCTTTACTTATGAAACAATGATGCATCACTTATCATATGATCTGAAGCTCTGGAATCGACAATCCACTGTGATGAGTCTTCGGATTTAGCATGTAAGGCAGTAAAATATTTACCTTTTGTGTCGTAGACCTTGTTGAGATGATTGGAGTAGGAGAGATGCTTGCCCAAAAATTTTTTGTAGCCATTCAATCTGTTCTTTGCTAAAGTGAGCAGATTCGCTATTATTCCTTTTTCCTTTTGAATCTGCCATAAAACTCCTTGCTTCTCTTTCCTTGTTTAGCTTCCAATCTACAGGTTTTCCATGTATCTTCTAGCAAGTCTCCTTGGTATGGCTTCGTTGACGACAATGATTACACAAGGGTCTGCCTTTTTTTCTATTGTGAGTCAGCGGCATTTGTCCCTTATGAAACAAGGGCGAACCTTCTGGAGCATTTGAAGATGCCTGAGTTCCCATTATAAGTTTCTTCCTACTTTCCTCTCTTCGAACCGCAGAGAATGCTTCTCGGATCGATGGAAGAGGCTTGGAACCAAGAATTCTGCCTCTGACTTCATCAAGAGACTTATCCAAGCCAAACAAAAACTTCAAAATCTTCACTTTTTTTGATAATTTTCTTGTATCTGCTTGCATCTTTTGGACACTTGTAGTCAGGACTCTCAAACACACCTAATTGTTGCTTATAACGACTAAGAGCATTATAATATTGAGTTATTGTCATTTCACCTTGTTTGAGATCATGGAGAGCACCTTTGATTTCGAATAGTTCTGCTATATTTTCATAGTTCGAGTATGTTTCCTTTGCTGCATTCCAGATTTCATGAGCAGTGTAGTAGAACAAAAAAATTCTGTCCTATGTCATTTTCCATGATATTGATTAACTAGGACATGACCATGTTTTTTGATTTCCAAGTGGGAAATTGGGATCATTTCCTCTGTGGAATAGCAGCACCAGTAAGATAGTCATCCTTTACTTTGCCTTAGATGAACAATATAACTGACTTGGCCCATTGAAGATAGTTGTGACCAGTCAGCTTTTGTCTGGTGATGAGGAGAACCGATCCTTCTGACCCACTGTTGTTTACAGATTCTTGACCTGATATTGGCACGGAGAATTCTGCCTCTGACTTCATTAAGAGACTTATCCAAGCCAAACAGAAACTTGAAAATCCTCTTTTTTTTCGATAATTTTCTTGTATCTGCTTGCATCTTCTAGACACTTCTAGTCTGGACTCTTAAACACATCTAATTGTTGCCTATGAAGACTGAGAGTATTATACTACTGAGTTATTGTCATCTCACCTTGTTTGAGATCATGGAGAACACCTTTGATTTCGAACAATTCTGCTGTATTTTCATAGTCCGAGTATGTTTCCTTTGTTGCATTCCAGATTTCATGAATAGTGTTGTAGAACAAAAAATTCTGTCCTATTTCATTTTCCATGGTATTGATTAACTAGGACATGACTATGTTTTTTGATTTCCAAGTCGGAAATTGGGATCATTTCCTCAGTGGAATAGCAGCACCAGTAAGATAGTCATATTTTCCTTTGCCTTAGATGAACATCATAACTGACTTAGCCCACTGAAGATAGTTGTGGCCATTCAGCTTGTGTCTGGTGATGAGGAGAACTGATCCTTCTGACCCACTGGTGTTTACAGATTCTTGACCTGATATTGGCATGGAGAATTCTGCCTCTGACTTCATCAAGAGACTTATCCAAGCCAAACAGAACCTTAAAAATCCTCTCTTTTTTCGATAATTTTCTTGTATCTGCTTGCATCTTCTAGACACTTCTAGTTTGGACTCTCAAACACATCTAATTATTGCCTATAACGACTGAGAGTATTATAATACTGAGTTTCTGTCATCTCACCTTGTTTGAGACCATGGAGAGCACCTTTGATTTCGAACAATTCTGCTGCATTTTCATAGTCTGATTATGTTTCCTTTGCTGCATTCCAGATTTCATGAGCAGTATTGTAGAACAAAAAATTCTGTCCTATGTCATTTTCCATGGTATTGATTAACCAGGACATGACCATGTTGTTTTTTGATTTCCAAGTCGGAAATTGGGATCATTTCCTCAGTGGAATAGCAGCACCAGTAAGATGGTCATCCTTCGCTTTTGCCTTAGATGAACATCATAACTGACTTGGCCCATTGAAGATCGTTGTGGCCAGTTAGCTTGTGTCTGGTGATGAGGAGAACTGATCCTTTTGACCCACTGGTGTTTACAGACTCTTGACCTGGTATTGGCATGGAGAATTTTGCCTCTGACTTCATCAAGAGACTTATTCAAGCCAAACTGAAACTTGAAAATCCTCACTTTTTTTTTGATAATTTTCTTGTATCTGCTTGCATCTTCTGGACACTTCTAGTTTGGACTCTCAAACACATCTAATTGTTGCCTATGACGACTGAGAGTATTATAATACTGAGTTACTATCATCTCACCTTGTTTGAGATCATGGAGAGCACCTTTGATTTCGAACAGTTTTGCTGTATTTTCATAGTCCGAGTATGTTTCCTTTGCTGCATTTCCAGATTTCATGAATAGTGTTGTAGAACAAAAAATTCTGTCCTATGTCATTTTTCATGGTATTGATTAACCAGGACATGACCATGTTGTTTTTTGATTTCCAAGTCGGAAATTGGGATCATTTCCTCAGTGGAATAGCAGCACCAGTAAGATAGTCATCTTTTCCTTTGCCTTAGATGAACATCATAACTGACTTGGCCCATTGAAGATAGTTGTGACCAGTCAGCTTGTGTTCGGTGATGAGGAGAATCCATCCTTCTGACCCACTAGTGTTTACAGATTCTTGACCTGATATTGGCCCGGAGAAACTGCTTTTCTCAGATGCCGTTGAGTTTTTTTTGGGGGGGGGGGGGGGAACCTTAAAGAGTGTCGATTTATGGCTTTGATGCCAAGTTTAAATCTAGGTAAATGATGAAGAATGGATTGGAGAGTTTAGAACATATTGGAGAGAATAGTTTCTTTTTTTTTTTTTCATTCCTATATCTTCTGAAAACAAGATATACACTGCTATATATACAGCCTAAACTGAGACTATTCTAGGTAACTAGAGTAATTATAAATCAATTACAAATAAAAAATAATTAAATCGATATTTCCTCATAATCATAATCCTATAATTTAAGGATATCTAGAAAATCATGAAATCTGGAATCAGTAAATCTGCAGAAATCTGGAAATCTGCATTCTTAATCTTGTGTAGTTTCTTTATGGTGTATGCTTGCTGGATGCGTAAGTTTCTTGCTGGATGCATAAGTTTGGTCATTTCTGCCGGTTATCATATACTTTATACTGATAAAATTGTGCTTTCAAGTTGCAATTCATATTATCTTTACTTTGTTTTGTAATTAATTATCTTGCATATGTAATTTCATGTGGTTTAGAGGCCCAGTCTGACATAAAAATATGTATATAGGTCAATGATGGTAGGTTGCGCTCTGCTGGAGAGGCTTCTCAGCGCAGTACCAAAGAAGATTGGGCGGAATGGATGAGGCATTTTAGCATTGAACTTCTAAAAGAATCTCCTTCTCCTGCATTACGAACCTGTGCTCGGCTTGCACAATTACAGGTATTTTTATGAAATTTTTGTATATCCTTTACTTTGTAGTTAGTTTCCTAATCTGTTCCTTTTGCAGCCTTTTGTTGGTCGTGAATTGTTTGCTGCTGGTTTTGTTAGTTGCTGGTCTCAACTGAATGAGTCTAGTCAGCGGCAGTTGGTTCGGAGTTTAGAGATGGCATTTTCTTCTCCCAACATCCCTCCTGAAATTTTGGCTACTCTTCTTAACTTGGTATGTCCCTTCGGCCAATCTGTGTTCCTTTTTATGCAAGCTGTTTGATTACTTTTTCTTTTCCTTTTCTTTTACTTAATGTAAGCTATTAGGTTCATGCATGAGCTTCTTTTCAGCATATGTTTAGAGGTGTGCTTTATTAAATTCACTTTCAAGATGCCATACTAATTGGCATGAAACATTATTTTTGTTGTTTTTGATTCTTGATCTTTGCAGAGATTAAAGGGTTGACGATATATAACTGTTCGTGCTCAATATTATTGCAAAGATTAAAGAGTTGACAGTATATAACTGTTCGTGCTCAGTATTATAACCTATATGGTAAAATTGACTTGAGAAAACACATAACCAATCATGTGATAAAGAAGCCCTTTTGCTGTAGCCAATAAGCAATTGTAACATGCATAATATTTGCTGAGGCAATCTGAATACAATTGGTTTGAAATAGAATGTAATGTATGGTAAACATTAAAATACATACTCTAATAATTTAATGCTACGCTTTGGTCATAAGGCCTTGGTACAAATTTCTTTTGTTTAAAAAACATATGTGATCATTTCAGGCTGAATTCATGGAACATGATGAAAGACCTCTTCCTATAGACATCCGCCTTCTTGGTGCACTGGCTGAAAAGGTATATTTCCTTTAGAAAAGCTTTGCTGTAATATGCTTTTTTACATCCTCTGATGGTGAAAGATTTATCTTTCATATTCACATGTCAGTGTCGAGCATTTGCCAAGGCTTTACATTACAAAGAAATGGAGTTTGAAGGTGCCCTCTCAAAGAAGATGGATGCTAACCCTGTTGCTGTAGTTGAAGCCTTAATACACATAAATAATCAGCTACACCAGCATGAGGTAAATTACTAATATGCTGTGTGTGGTTTTTTTATCTACCTGCTTTGCCCCTAATATTGTCTCTTTGAATTAGAATCTGAATGTATTTTTAATCTTTTTAGGCTGCTGTTGGAATATTGACCTATGCTTTACAGCATCTGAATGTTCAGTTGAAGGAGTCATGGTATTAAACATTTGATTTTCCCATTGCTTAACGTGATTCATGAGAGCTTTTATTTGCTGTAGTTCTTTGTTTGTCATTTCCAGATTTACTGTTTCATGCCTTACTCGAATATGAAGGCTTTCAAAATGGGGGAAAAGAAGAAAATGTAATTACATATATTTATGTTTATTAGGTATGAGAAGTTGCAGAGATGGGATGACGCTCTCAAGGCATACACTGCCAAAGCCACTCAAGCATCAAGCCCACATCTTGTTCTAGAAGCTACCCTAGGTATTAATTTCTGCGTGATGGTTCGCTTAATTGTTGCTTTCTGTTGTTCCTTATTTTAAATCTTGCATGTTCTTGATTGCTATATTTTCAAAACAAAAAGTAGGAATTATTTGAATTTCTCCAAAAGAATGCAAAATAATGATTGCTGCTGGTGTGTTTAGCTACGATGACATATTGTACTCCGAGAACAGATATTTTGAGCTTCTCTTTGTGTAAGTGAGGCAGAGTTATATGTTAAGGCTTTATGATATATTTGAGTTATTTGTTCACCTTTCTTATTTACGAGAGAACTGTTTTTTCCACGCTTATTTTTCACACATTGTCCAATCTTGGATTGACTGTGTGGCTTTTTGAGAAATGCAAATAATATATAATCCAAGGGCTAAAGTCTTCTTGAATTTTAAACGCCATCATCACTGTGAGAAAAGCATCAGTATTCACACTGTGAATCACATTACTGTAGCAAAACGAATGCTGATGGCTTAACATTTTCTTTTGCTCTTTCATGTTTTTTTGAATGTTAAATAAATGTGGTTGGCAATATTTAGGGTTAGAATAATTTTCTTTTTCTTTGATGGTGCTTTTGATAGACAAAGCACTCCAATTGTATTCAAGATAGCTCTTAAGAAGCTGAAATATGACGTTTAACTTTAATGTGTTGTGTGTTCAAGATAGCTCTATAGTAGTTTCTTGAAACATTTTAATGTGTTGTGTATGTTGCAGGACGGATGCGATGCCTTGCTGCGTTGGCTCGATGGGAAGAGCTTAACAACTTGTGCAAAGAGTATTGGACTGCAGCTGAGCCCTCTGCTCGATTGGAAATGGCACCAATGGTTGGTAGTTTATGTTTTTGTAGATGTCAAAATTTTCTTTATCATGCTTGTATTCATGTTTATTTTTCTAGGCTGCAAATGCTGCTTGGAATATGGGAGAATGGGATCAAATGGCAGAGTATGTGTCTCGATTAGATGATGGTGATGAAACCAAACTTAGGGGTTTAGGGAACACTGCTGCTAGTGGTGATGGAAGCAGCAATGGTACATTCTTCAGAGCCGTTCTATTAGTTCGAAGGGGAAAGGTACTTTTCTATCCTTACTCCTCTTGTTACTTTTATTATTTCTTGTGGATACTGTTATTTATGTCTATATATGTTCCTCAGTATGATGAAGCACGCGAATATGTTGAGAGAGCTAGAAAGTGCCTAGCAACAGAGCTTGCTGCTTTGGTTAGTCTCTTAACTCCTTCAATTTCTTGAACTGCTTACTAGAATTTTTGAGGAACTGTTTACTCACGTTCCTTCTGATTCATTAATTTCATTCTTTATGCTAGTCAGTATATTGTTACTTTTCAGTTACAGAACATATTCAACATCATATATGCTTCAACCTGCCTTCTTTTTTTTGCAGTTTTGTCATATTCCTAGTTTTCATTGCTCTTGCACCCTCCTGCTTCAAAAGAACTGTTTACTTGCATTTCTTCTGATTGATTAATTTCATTCTTTATGCTAGTCAGTATATTGCTACTTTTCAGTTACAGAACATATTCAACATCACATACGCTTCTACCTGCCTTCTTTTTTTGCAGTTTTGTCATATTCCTAGTTTTCATTGCTCTTGCACCCTCCTGCTTCCAGAATAGTTGAAGGGGAAATAAAAAACCTATTTTTGTATAGTTAAATCCCCCTTTCCCTTCCCTTCCCTGGCCTTTTCTGTTGTGTGAGTACTTGGATTTGACATGCTAAAGATAAGCACCTTAGGTTTTTTCTTCTCTGACTTTGTTGGTAAGGCCTTGACTACTGTAAGGTTCATTCACTACATGAAAGAAAAGTGATGAAATTATTTAATAAAAATTTAGGGTTTTTTTTTTTTTTTTTTTGCGGGTTTAGGGAACCTGATGTAGAAATAGTTTATTTCTACAACAGTAACTTCAAGGGTACTTCAAATTTAGAATTCATGTTTTTGACTTCATGATTTCTAATTCCTACTTTAGGTTTTGGAAAGCTATGAGCGTGCTTACAGTAATATGGTCCGTGTTCAGCACCTTTCAGAACTTGAGGAGGTTCGTTCTACATATAATTTTATATTTAGTTTGCTGCTTTTTGGTTGTTCTGTAAGAAAGAATGATACTCAGGGAAAGCCATCATTTATTGCAGGTCATAGATTATTGCACTCTCCCTAAGGTAAATCCAGTTGCTGAAGGGCGCCGTGCCCTAATTCGCAATATGTGGACTGAGAGGATACAGGGCGCCAAACGTAATGTTGAGGTAAATATTATTAACTTTGTCAAAGTGTTTACCATTGTGTTTTAATTGGTAGTGCTATTGCTAAATACACCACGTGTGGTTTTTCTACATCAAATATTATGAAGTTATGATCGCCAGAATTGAATTGAAGAAAAAGTTATTTCCACCTTTCATGTTTAAATAATAATTTTAAATGCTTTTATTTTTCTGTTCCCATTCCTTAATTTCCTCTTTTAATATTTTCCTTTAATGTAGGATTTTCCTGTTGTTACTTTAGTTTGAGTGTCCTCTTCTTCAAGGTTGTCATGTGGGAAGTGAAATTGAGCCTTCTTTACTATGGGATCCCAGCAACCTCTTTTATTTCTCAAGGAATCTCTTTATCCACCCTTCCCGCCTCCATCCTGCCCTCCCTTTTTTGCTTTAACATTTTTGTTTTGCTCTAGCTTAACTTTGTTTAATAACTTGCTTAAGTAAACGATTATTTGAGGCTGCAGAAGGTCAGCATTGGAAGATTTATGGTTTAGATTTCAGTTAGGATGGCACCTCAATCTTTACTTGCTGACAGTTGTCTTATGATACATGTCCTTTTCTATTGTACAACTTTGTATTATGGTGCTAATCTTGTGTTGTGACCTGGGGGCAATGGGAAGGGAAGAAGATAATTCAGCTAAGAGCTGTCAGTGTAAATCAGCAACTTGGATGACGAGTCACCAGAAATATCTTGGATTAAGTAGTTATTGTGGGTTGTGCTTTGTAGTTAAAATTTAGTGGAAAATTAATTGGTTTGGAAGAGGATGACATAGTTGCCTTAATGTTATCTTATTTGTTGTTGGTTCATATTTAACTGGAAACTGTGTTCCAATGAGGAATGGTAGATGTTCTGTCCAAGATAGCTGTGTCTCAATTAATCTTCAAGTGGACAAATGTTAACTCTTATTGTCATTGTTTGTTGAAGCAAAAAATTTTTGTGTTGCTGAAGCTATGACATGAAAGAAAGGTTGTAGATGGTGGTGGAGCAGGGGATTCACGCAATTATGACTTGTGTTCTATGGCTTTATGCATAAGATATAGTAGTAAACAAATACAAACACTTTAATTTTGTATGCACAGTATTTGCATTTGCTTAAGTGGAATGAGTTTAGTGCTTATTTATACTCTCTTCCCTGCAATATATCACATGCTTCTCATGCTTGTTAGTTGATTATACGTTCAAAATGCAGGTTTGGCAGGCTGTTTTGGCTGTTAGAGCTCTTGTTTTACCTCCAACTGAAGACATTGAAACCTGGCTGAAGTTTGCTTCTCTTTGTCGGAAGAATGGAAGGATTAGTCAGGCTAGGTCTACCTTAATTAAGCTTTTACAGGTCTCTAGTGCTTGCATTTTCTGAAGCTGCCAGAATGCAGAATCATGTTTGTTTTCTTACTTTGAGTTTTTTCTGAATGTTACATAGTATGATCCGGAAGCATCTCCTGAAAATGTAAGATATCATGGGCCTCCTCAAGTAATGCTGGCTTACTTGAAATATCAATGGTCGCTTGGAGATGATCTTAAGCGGAAGGAAGCATTTGCCAAACTGCAGGTATATCCACTTTCCGCCAACTGCACTTGTTCTAGCCTTTCTCGCATTATCTTCTGTAATAAGTACATCTTTTTGCCAGCATTCACTTACGTTACTTGGACTTGGATGTGAATGTTGGAATCCTATATGTGTTTGACAAGAGTATGTGCAATTTTGTTTTTTTTTTTTTAAGTTTTTCCATGTATTTGGAGGATCATATCCCCATGCCCCTATGTTAAAATGTGTTAGACATGGGCATCAACATGGGTACTCTAAGAAAAATGAAAAATTAGAGGAACATAGCCATTTGCTACTGCTCATCTCTAAGTTACATTTTCCTAGTAATCATTTTACACGACTGACAAATCACTATCGCAGCATTTGGCTAGGGAGCTTTCAGTCTCCCCAAGTAATCAATCCATTCCATCAATTGCTTTGATGAGCGGTACAGGTGCAAATGTTCCGCTTCTGGCCCGTGTCTATCTTAAACTAGGAGCTTGGCAGTGGACACTCTCACCTGGATTGGATGATGATTCTATACAAGGTAGCTAACACTAAGAACTTGATATTTTCTTTTATGTATATTTTCCTCTTTTTCATCAAATTGGTTGGTTATTGGAACCAAATAAAGGAGGCATCTCTTATGGGTTCATAAATGCTGAAATTGTTATCAATTTTTTTCTTGGTAAATGGTCTTTTTTTTTTTGGGTAGAGATCCTTTCGGCATTTAGGAATGCCACTCAGTGCGCAACAAAATGGGCAAAAGCATGGCACGCGTGGGCATTGTTCAATACAGCTGTCATGTCTCATTATACTTTGAGAGGCTTTCCAACTATCGGCTCTCAGTTTGTTGTTGCAGCTGTCACTGGATATTTTCATTCAATAGCATGCGCAGCAAACACAAAAGGTGTCAATGACAGTCTACAGGTATATCAAGTGGTCATTCCAAAGCTATGTGTATACAATATTATTTTTGGGCTTAATAATTGCACAAATTCTTCAATGATTGCATTCATAATTTTCTTTCACTATTTGTTTTCTTTGGGTTCTTACGTATTTTCTGTTGCCTTCTTAACTGCTACTTGATAACTTTCTGGAGCCCTTTTAAGCATTTTTCTTTAACTCTGCTATGTTTTTTCAGGATATACTTCGCCTTCTTACCTTGTGGTTTAACCATGGAGCTACTGCAGAAGTTCAAATGGCCCTACAGAGAGGATTTGCACATGTTAATATCAACACATGGCTGGTTGTTTTACCTCAAATAATTGCTAGAATACATTCAAATAACCACGCTGTGAGAGGACTCATACAATCACTTTTGGTGCGAATTGGACAAAGTCATCCCCAGGTTTGTGATGATTCTTTATGTTCTGCTTCAAAATTTATCATTTAAGATGACTGAGGTGTGAACATTTTGAAATTTGAAAATCCTTCTTTGATGTGTTTATCTTACTATTTGGTAGTTCAAGGACCAACTGTTAATTTGCATTTATATATGCTTCAAGTAAAAAGTATGTTATAGGAAACTATAGGTGAGGGTTCTTTTCATGGAAAATTGTGTTGTTGGGTGATAAAATGTCATGTGCGAGTAGCGAATGGAATTTGAGAGAGCAAGGAGAGGAATGAGAATATAATGCGGCAACGTGGAAGATGTATAGCACATGCATGTTGATAAAAAGGTTAAAGATAATGAGGAAGTGATGCTGTGTGGGAAAATGGGAGTGTAGTGGTTGTTGGCTAGTAAGTGTGAAATCTAATGAGGGCTAAAATTGTTGAATAATTTGAGGAGCTTTTATGGTGCAAGTTGAGATTGCACAGTAACTATTAAAATGTCTGTAGCTGAACTTAAAAAATTGTGCCAAATATCCAGCATTAGTCAAGAAAAAAGGGGATGATCTTATTAGACTTCTTAAATTTTGACATCCACAACAACTACGACAATCTAATCTTTTTCTACTGACCAATAACTTGTGATAGATGGCCAAATTAGTTACAAAAGCCAAAATCTTAATATCCTCTCAGAGCCTCCTTAGTATAGCCTGCTGACCTAGCCTAATCACTTAACAACATTAATTAATTGCATTAATCTGAGACTGGTAGTTGATCCCATGAGAGTGTAATTCTTCTAAATTTGGGATTTATTTCCACCTTTGGGATGATTGCTATATTTCACGCAGGAGAGAACCTTTTAGTCATAGTTGGATTGCATATTTGATGAATATAGCATAGCAAGAAAAGTATTGAAACCAGGTTTTGGAATAAATAATGAAAAATGGCATGTCTGCACAAATCCTAGAGGGAAGATGGTGTCTTTTCTTTTTCAATTTTTTAAGGTAGGTGTTGAACCTCATGAGGGCTTCCTCCAAAATTCTACTTAATGACTTGAACATCATCTATTTTGAAGTGAATACATCATTTAGTCTGTCACACAGTATAATGCAAGAAAACTAACTGCATAACTTAATTGGAGCTCTTGGTGCTTTACCTTCCTCTATTCAAATTGTTTTCGGCATTTTCTTTTGCCAGACTCATTTAATTCTTGTTACAGGCTCTTATGTACCCTCTTCTTGTTGCGTGCAAATCAATAAGCAATTTACGCAAAGCAGCGGCTCAAGAAGTGGTTGACAAAGTGCGTCAGCACAGTGGTGTCCTTGTGGATCAGGTCAAATAATTAAAATTAGTTATTTTAATTATATTTTACTTTGTTCAGTATATGTCTCTTATTTGTTTGGTCTATAATTACATTTGATCAATACACAGGCACAACTGGTATCAAAGGAACTAATCAGGGTTGCAATACTTTGGCATGAGCTATGGCATGAGGCACTAGAAGAAGCTAGTCGCCTTTACTTTGGTGAACATAACATTGAAGGGATGCTGAAAGTCTTGGAGCCATTACATGAGATGCTTGAGGAAGGGGCTATGAGCGACAATACTACCATAAAAGAGAGAGCATTCTTGGAGGTTTTCTTTTTATTTCTTCTCTGTTAGCAAGCTTATCTCCCTTCTGGGATTTGATCAGTAACTTAGGCGTATTTTGTCCAATCTATGGAATTTGGATTGTATTATCACCATTAATAGTGAATACTCCAGATCTTGTTGTATACTCTGGTGCCATGGGCCATATATTTTTTCCTGATATATTAGAATCCGTCTGGAATTTTAGAAGATTTTCAGTTTGTATGTTCATTTAATTCAGTTTATTTTCATCGTTGCAGGCATACCACCGTGACTTGTCACAGGCCTATGATTGTTGCATGAAATATAAGAGAACTGGAAAAGATGCCGAGCTTACTCAGGTAAATGTTTGATGACTAAATAATTGGATTTTAAAAATATATTCGAGTTATTCCCTAGATGATGTTTGTGGTAGGAGAAATTTGTATTTATCAAGTGAGCAATATAATTACTTGTGGCTGGGGGCAGGTTAATTCCCTGATTTTGGGGGGTAAAATTGCCTGTCCTTCCTTACGTTTGCTTGTAGCGTGGGGCAGGTTTGTAACCAACTTATATGGAACCTCTTGCTTGGAGCTGTCTAGCTTTAGGCTGGTCCTTTGAAGTCTCTATCTATTATAAATACTCTTTTGTGTCAAATAGGGTTGCTAGTTAGAATATATCGGTGGTTCCTTTGTTCCTTCTATCTTGCGGGTTACCAGAAGCATGAGATATTTCTTAATTATTTCTGGAATTCATCAGGCATGGGATCTCTATTATCATGTTTTCAAGAGGATAGACAAGCAACTCCAAAGCCTTACTACCCTGGACCTGCAGGCAAGTATCAGACTCTGAATTTCTTCAGAGTTAATTCAGTGACACTAACTTTTCACTGTACACGCTGCAGTCTGTTTCTCCTGAGTTGGTGGAATGTCGTGATTTGGAGCTGGCAGTCCCTGGGACATATCGTGCAGGTAGGCTCAATGATTGTTTTACATGGATGTGTTGGCATAAATCTGAGTGGCCTAACTACAAGAACTCATTTTTTATTTTCAGAATCGCCAGTGGTAACCATTGCATCATTTGCACATCAGCTTGACGTCATAACTTCCAAACAGCGCCCTCGGAAATTGACTATTCATGGGAGTGATGGTGAAGATTATGCCTTCTTACTAAAAGGACATGAAGATCTTCGCCAAGATGAACGTGTCATGCAGGTATTTTCTGCTTTTATTTCGGTTCCCCTTATTGTATTTCACACTCATGCTTGGTGATTCTATGGTACATGCGCTGGTTTTTGGAGGCTTAAATTGTTTCTGCTGCCTTAAATAAAACAATTAATTACTATTTTGCATATTTCATGTACCGAGCTAACATCCCTTTATGGTCAAATACAGCTTTTTGGCTTAGTGAACACCCTCCTGGAGAACTCTAGAAAAACTGCAGAGAAAGATCTGTCTATTCAGCAATATGCTGTCATACCACTATCTCCAAATAGTGGGTTGATCGGATGGGTCCCCAATTGTGATACCTTACACCACCTCATAAGGGAATACAGAGATGCCAGAAGGGTTGAATTTTATCAAATACTTCATTTTAGTTCTATAACCCAGCTATAATATGTTTGTTCATAGCTTGTGGCTTTATGGCATAAAATCACATTTAACTTTTGCTTCGTGGTTTCAGATCACCCTAAATGCGGAGCACAAATATATGCTAAGTTTTGCACCGGATTATGACCATTTACCGCTCATTGCTAAAGTGGAAGTATTTGAATATGCTCTACAAAATACTGAAGGAAATGATCTTGCCAAAGTATGTTCTCTTAATATCTGTATTTATCTTGCATTCATCATGTCACATGGATTGACTTTCAACTTCATAAATCTGGGTTGGCTAGGTTCTTTGGTTGAAAAGTCGTACTTCTGAGGTGTGGCTAGAGAGGAGGACAAATTATACCCGAAGTTTAGCTGTAATGAGCATGGTATGTGCTTACCTTCTATCTTGGTCCATACTTAGAAGGAACTGCTACTATTACTATTTTTTATTAAATAAATTTTGAGTATTGGTGCCATTATGCAATCATATTGTCTTTTCTTACTATGATGATTCTTCATTTGTTTTTTGATAAATCGGTTGATTATTCGTAAATTATTGCAATTTGGTAAAAAGAAGATATTTGAATGGAAATACATCTCAGGTCTATGCAGAAAGAGTTTGATGTAAAATTCTTTTTTGATAAAAAGAAGATATTTGAATGCCCGCTTACTAGTAATATGACACACAATCACACAATTCTTCCTTCAAGAAACTACTTAAATTAAAAGAAGTAGCAGAGCTGGTTAATTGTTGGTATAAAACTGGAGCTTCTTCATCCATTATTACTTTGAATTTCATATAGTGGTATCTCCAGGCCACAGATGTCTTTAGTGATCTTTTCTTGGATTGTAGGTGCAATTATTTTTGCTCAAGCACATGTAGAAAGTAAAGTATTGATGTTATATTAGATACTGAACTTCATTGTAAATCAAAGCCGTAAACTTTATGCTATACATAATGATTGTGTCCTAATTAAAATATTTGATATAAGTTGATGATGAATGACTTTTCAGGTTGGTTACCTCCTTGGCTTAGGTGATCGTCACCCCAGTAATCTCATGCTGCACCGCTATAGGTAAAATAAATAAATAAATAACAGGAAGAAAGTGAATTAGTTATCGACGATTTATGTGCTTCATAGTCATACTGTTTTGCAGTGGAAAGATCTTGCACATAGATTTTGGAGACTGTTTTGAAGCCTCTATGAACCGGGAAAAGTTCCCTGAAAAGGCATGTCTCATGAAACAATTACAGAGCTAATTTTGTCAGTGTTTTGGATTGATGGGTGGGGGAGGGGGTGCTGTAGCTTCTCTCTGCGCAATGCTATGGGATTACAATTTGTTAATGTCTTGTATTAAAATTCTTCATTCAGGTTCCTTTCCGTTTGACTAGAATGCTTGTGAAAGCCATGGAGGTCAGTGGTATTGAGGGCAATTTCCGTTCAACATGTGAAAATGTGATGCAAGTTCTCCGATCAAATAAGGATAGTGTTATGGCTATGATGGAGGTATGAACCTCTGGAATTTAAATTGTTGCCCCTTTTTTGTTTTTTTGGCTCATGTAAAGCTTTTATAACAAGGGCTATTTTATTATTGATTGTTGATCATACTGGGGAGAACTTCGCAATTATACAAAGGAAAATGAAAAGAAGCAATTATATTTCAGTTGTGGGACAGTGGGTATTTTACAACAGCAATATAATTGATAAGAGAATGCATATATATGCCATTTGGGCCTAGCTGAAATCCGTTACCATGATGGAAATATTGGTTCTTTTTTGCTTTATGTATGAAGTTGGAGGAAGCTGACTTTCTAATCAACTTTTGTTCAGGCTTTTGTTCATGATCCTCTCATTAATTGGCGTCTTTTCAATTTCAATGAAGTCCCACAAATTTCAATGTTAGCAAGTAGTCATGCCCCTGCTGTTATGAACACTGAAGAAAGTGCTCAAAGCAATGAGCTTGGTCAACCTCAGCGAGGGGCTCGGGAAAGGGAACTTCTTCAGGTTTTTATGATATCCCAAGTCGTTGTTTGTTTGTTTGTTTTTTGTTGTTTTTCATGATCAATTTGGTCTCTGCTCTTTTAGGCCGTTAATCAACTTGGTGATGCTAATGAGGTTTTGAATGAGCGTGCCGTGGTGGTTATGGCTCGTATGAGTAACAAACTTACGGGACGGGATTTTTCTTCATGCTCGTCAATCCCTACAAGTTCTGTCCAAAATGCAGTAGATCACAGCACCTTAATTTCGGGAGATAATCGAGAAGTGGAACATGGTTTATCCGTCAAACTGCAAGTTCAAAAGTTAATTATCCAAGCTACATCGCATGAGAATTTGTGCCAGAACTATGTTGGGTATGATGCTTTCTATTTTCTCTCTTCTTTCCCCTCTTCACATTTAGTATTATTATTATTTTGTTGCATGTGTATGTGACTTTGTGTGTGTGTGTGTGTGTGTGTGTGTGTATATATATATATATATATATATATATACACATACACATACATATCTTTAGGATTTTTATTTGCATAGTAGGATGTTGAAATGAAAAACAGGAACCACTGTATATTTAGAGAATTCCTATTGCTCATTGGTTGGTAATGGGTCTCAGGGTGGTCATAAGGTTGGGCTAAGGCCACAGCTTGGAAATTTTTTTTTTTTTAAGGAAAGTTTCTTGCCCGTCTGAATTCGGCCAAGCCCGGAGCCCTGAATTACTGTGGAAAAATATAAAAATTTTAAGTTTTTTTTTTTTTGGGTCAAATTAACAGTTATTTGTATTGGGTCGGCTCAAACTAGAAACCTAGATTCCGCTTGAACAAGTATGGTGTCAAGTCGATGTAAATCACAGAGGGATTTATAAGTCTTATGTCTTGGTGTGGGTTGGGAGTTTCCATAACGATAAATAAAATTTATGAGCTAACTCTTTCCTTCGTTTCTGCTAATCTAGCTTTTAATGACACTTGATTTTGGTACAGGTGGTGTCCTTTTTGGTGATTTGAAGAACCCCCCAAAAAAAATTATGTATATTTGTAGATAAGATTATGTAAATAGCTGTAATTTATTTACATAATAATATATGCCTTTTATTTTATTTATTTAACTCATCGTCTATCTCTGTTCAGCCCGTGTACTGGATACACAATTTTAAATTAGTAAGTTTTTAGCCCTTTTTCGCCTGCCAGTTTTTTGGTACATTATTATTATTATTATTATTATTATTATTATTGATGACATAATACGACGATCCCTGATTTTTCTAGACATATTCTAATTTAAAACTATTAAAGAGAAAATTGAAATTATTTGCCCACAATAAGTAGGCGGTGATTTCTTTTCATATATGTATTATACATATAATTTGAATTATCCAAAAAAAAATGTACACACATAAGTTTACAAATGAGATTATGCATAATTTTTTAATTTGTTTATGAACAACTGCTTTTAGATTATTGGGATTCGGTTAAAAAAATTTAAATTTGATCTGATGAATATCTTAGGAATATATTTTTAATATTTTTAAATAATATTTAAAATTTTCAATTTGAGCTTGAATGCGGACAAGTGACGGGTGAGCTTGTTTTTAATGACTTTTGAGTTATTTCTAGTAGCTTAACTATATATCTGTGGTTGAGTTGAATGGGAATCTAATGAAATTGGAACCGAATTTCGAGTATTGAGCTTGGCTGCATCCTCAGGACTCCCTGCCAGCGGTTGTCCATTTGTCCGTACAAATTTAAACGGAACCCACTCAACAAAGGCCAATGCTTCAACTTCACGACAAAGTTACTCTGGTTCCTGCTCTGCGGAAGCTTGACTTAGGTTTTGCCCTTTAGCCTTAACTTTAACGGGGTATTTGACCGTTGAGTTCTTCGACTCCTGAGAAAAGCTAGGCGCCCTTTTCCCTTCTGTCTACAATCTTCTCATTTTTCAAATTAATTTAAAGCGTTACTGTCCCACCCACCCCCACGGTCAACAACGAAGCAGTCGCAGTTTGCTGTTTTTTACTTCTGTCACCATCTCATTTCTTTCATTTAATATATCGTTTCTTGTTTTGGACATTTCTCTTTGTAAACTCCGTTCATCTGTCAAAACAAAAAGGAAAAAAATTTCATCTGAGATTTCGAAGGAGAAAAAAGAAAAGGAAAACCCAACAACAACCCATCGATGATTTCCACGTCTTCATTACTCGGATTCCAATTAACCACTTTTTGATGCTACATTGATCCATCTTCTGTTTACAGATCCACTGTGTATAATTTTTAGAAGTTACTGTGGTCTTGATCTTAGTTTTTGGTCATTTCAAGCCATGGCGGTAGTGACCAAATATTCAATTCTTGTTCGTAGTCTTATAACTGATAAAGCCGCAAAATTTGGTCTTACAAATGAAGCTTCTGGAGCCAAGGTTGTACCTTGCAGGGCTTCTGGCAGTGGTGGTAAAGTCAAGGGCAAGGTCAGGGTTGAAATCAAAGCAGCAGTGCAGATTGGTGGTTTAGAGGAAGCAAATAAAGAAAAAGAAAAACTGGGTTTTGATGTAGTGTCCGAAGGGGAGTTGAGAGAAAAGGGTTTCTTGGGTCTGAGGAAAACAAAGCTTGTTTGCACCATAGGGCCGGCTTGTTGCTCACTGGAGGATTTGGAGAAGTTAGCATGGGGAGGAATGAATGTGGCTAGGCTTAATATGTGTCATAACACTCGGGATTGGCACCGTGATGTGATTAAGAAGATCAAGAAGTTGAATGAAGAAAAGGGTTACTGTGTTTCAGTTATGATCGATACTGAAGGTAGTCAGATCCATGTTCTTGATCATGGTGCTCCTTCTTCTGTCAAAGCTGAGGTATTCTTTTCCCCTTTTCTTTTGTTTTCCAGGAATTAACGAATCTATTGTAGTTTATGTAGTTTACATTATTAGAGTTGCTCTAATGGTGGAAAACGTGAATATTTGGAGTCTTTTTCGAGCACAAGTCACCCATTTATGAGAAAAAAGAAGCAATTTTGATGGGTTGTAAATTTTAATTCCTTGGTGGGATACCAGGAAGGTTCCATCTGGTTATTTACTGCTCAAAAGTTTGAGGGTTCTCCTCCGTTCACAGTTCAAGCAAACTATGAAGGTTTTTCTGAAGGTACTGAAGCTATCTCAATTTGTTGCCAAGAATCAACTCAACCAAATACTAGTGGTATTTATATATTATTTAAGATTAATTTTATCTCAATATATTGTGTATGGATGGCAGGTATTGAATTGGGTGATGTACTTGTCATCGATGGTGGAATGGCTAGCTTTGAAGTAATCGAGAAAGTCGGGAATGATATGCGTTGTCGGTGTACAGACTCCGGTCTATTTCTTCCTCGTGCCAAATTTAGCTTTTGGAGAGATGGAAAGCTTGTAGCAAGGAATTCTGAGCTTCCTACTCTATCGAAAAAGGTTCCATTCATTATGATTGTGGGTTTGATTTGGAATTATCCTGAATTAGTTCAAGACATAATCCTTGATTCTAATTTTAGCCAGTCCGAGTTCATGGATATGAAATTGGCAGTTTCGAATATCGGACTCAACCAACTAAATGCTATTTGGGAAGCAATATAAATTCCCTCATAAACATATATCATCAAATCTGCAGGATTGGGCTGACATCGAGTTTGGAGTTTCAGAAGATGTTGACTTCATAGCCCTCTCTTTTGTCAATGATGCTGATTCTGTCAGGCAGTTAAAGAACTATCTATACATGAGGTCGTCCAGGTAAATATCATCACCAAGCTCAACATTTATCAATTATACAAGGTTTACCAAACACAAAGAGAAATATAATACTGGGTAAGCAATATTCAGAACTTATCATTTCTATGTAATTCGAAGTATTATACCTTAATGTCATCCAGAAAAAAAAGATTATATGTGATATCTCTGAACGGTTATTGAACTGTTAAGCATTACATGTGCAAAGCCCATTTTATTTTAGAGAATTCGTACTAAGATTGTCAACCTTCTCTAATCTGCAACTCAATTGATAACTAAAAACTTGAATGCTTTATGAAACATAATTGAAAAGAAGCTTTATTATCTTAGGGTGGACTTTGATTAAATCACCCTGAACTAGTATGGCCCACATTTTTTCAAAAAAAAAAAAAAATCGAGCTTCCCATGTGAGTAAAAGCTATGTTGCTTCGACTCTACATTTTAAGTACCTATGTCTGACATATTTTCAGACATGGTTACGGGGATATGACCCTCCAAATATATGGCAAAACATAGAAAGAAAAATTAAACGTATTTATATCCAACACACATCCGAGTCCGAGTAATGTAGAGTAAAAGCTTGAATTTCAATGGTCATGTGTTTTTGTGTCTTTTGGTTATAAGAAGAACCCTATGCTTATATGTTCTTCAACTTTCTGCTGTCAAACACCTGCATGGATATTCTGTTCTTAATTTGCATTTCCCCAGAAAGAAAAGTTATAAATTTTATCTTTCATACTAAAGTAAAGCTTTTATTCTATATGATTCTCAAAGTTTATTAAAATTGCAAATTTTTTCCATGGGCAGATCAACAAGGGTATTGGCAAAGGTTGAGAGCTTGGAATCACTACAGAAGTTGGGAGAGATTATTGAGGCTTCTGATGGAATCATGGTGGCTCGAGGGGACCTTGGAGTTGAAATCCCTTATGAACAGATCCCAACAGTTCAAGAGGAAATAACTCGTGTTTGCAGAGAACTGAACAAGCCAGTTATCATAGCTTCTCAACTTCTGGAGTCAATGGTTGAATATCCAACTCCGACACGAGCGGAGGTAAATGATTTTACTGTTGATATTTGGTTACTAGAAAAACAAAAAGGAAACTGGCATTCGTGTGATTACATTTTCAGTGAACGTTCATAGAAATTTTTTTTTGTAATATATATTCGTCTGTGGTGCAATCAGGTAGCAGATGTTTCTGAAGCAGTTCGGCAATATGCTGATGCCTTAATGTTATCTGGTGAGTCGGCTATTGGACCTTATGGACAGAAGGCTCTTTCTATCTTGCAGATGGCTAGTAGTCGAATGGAACTTTGGAGTCGTGAGGAAAACCGACAATGTATTCTCCATCAGGGCCAACTTGGAATGTCATTGCCTGATCGCATTGCTGAGCAGATCTGCAATTGTGCTGTTGAAATGGGTATTTATCCACATTAGCCTTAAATCTAAGAGAGCTCTTGCGTTGTCATGTCCGGTTTTAATCGTGTCACATTTGTTCTCTGCAGCTAACAATCTCGGCATCGATGCCATCTTTGTGTACACAAAGCATGGACAAATGGCATCCTTCCTGTCTCGAAACCGTCCATACCCTCCCATATTCGCGTTCACGAGTAACAATGGCACCCGTATGGCTCTGAATCTTCAATGGGGAGTCATTCCCCTCCTCGTTAATCTGTCAGACGACGACATGGAGGCTAACATCTCGACAACCATGGAGCTTATAAGAGCAAAGGGGATGTTGAAAGCTGGAGATGTAGTTATGGTGGTCTCAGATTTAACTCCAGCTCATCCAAATTCCACCGCATCTCAATCCATCCAAGTGAAGACAGTTGTTTAGGAACTCAAGTTGCCTCCAGTGGGGTACCATGTCACACATGTTCATCTTTTTTCCTATGATCTTAAAGTTTGTTGCTTGGGAAAAAATTCACCATTAAATACTTTTGAAAATGTGACAAATCGTTTTCAGCTGCTATTCTGTAGTATGATTATGCATGTTTAGATTCAATTTAAAAATGTTTTGGATACGATATGAAAATAAAAAATGTTTAATACACGGCTGACATGGAAAGCATTTGGTCAATTTAATTAATTTAGTTTTAAAATTTTAAATCAAATAAATCGATCCGACATATAATCGACCGAACTCTACGTCACCAACCTAAATCAACAACTTGGGTTTTATCAAAATCAATCAAATCGAATAAAATAAGATTTAGATTGACGATTCACAAGATTCACATTTGTTGTCAGTCTTAAACGCCCTTATGATCAGTGATTTGTAGCTTCAGCGCTATCAGTGTCCTGATTTAGTCATTAAACTTAAACAGTTGAGTGATAAAAGATGAATATTTACAAAATGAGTATTAAAATAAAAAAATTATTTATTTATTGCTTCTAAATGATTTTAAAATTTTTCGATTATATGAATAAAATTAAATTAAAAAGATTTTAAATTAAATTAGTTCTATCGATTGAATTAAATCTGTCAATTCTAATCAAAACTCCAAAAACTTGACCAATCATCTGAAATTCAAATTTAACTCAACTCGATTTGATTAGAAAAAAATAAATAATCTGAAATCAATGGACTTAAACTCGAAAATAACTTAAATCTGAAATGACTTGAATTCGAAATAACATGAAATCAAAGAATGATCCAAACAATTAGCCTGAAATGATGTAAACTCAAAATAACCGAATTTGATAAACACAAGTGTTAAATTTGACTCATTCTAACTTGAATCTAAACCCAAAAATTATCTGAACCCAAAATGATATAAATCCAAAATAATCGAAATTCAAAAATTATTTAAACTTAAAAATTTTAAATGATTAAACTTGAATTAATTTAATCTAGAACTAATTTGATCCGTTTAATTGAAAGGCCTATTGTCAATGAAATCCAAAATTTTTACGATTTCCTTTTGCCGTGGGATATTTGTTAAATGTGGGTCATACGTGAGAGGTTTCTGCGATCATTCAGAAAACCACAATTGACAGCCACAAAGCCCAACGGCACACTTCTTTCTCCCGCGCACATTAGTAACAGAAAGCACTCCCTCCCTAATTTACGCTTCCTTGGTTACACTACCAGACAACCACCTCCCTCCGCCTCTCCTCCTTACATACTTGCCCTTTCTTCCCTCCACAGCTCAATTTACAAAATCCGAAAACAAAAAAATAAAAAATCATATACCCATTCTTTTAGTCAACCCAGGAAAGATGTTAAAACTCATTTAAATTCTAATTTCTTTAAAAAGGAAAATGATAACTTTCTTTCTCTTTAATTATTTAAAAGTTAAATGCAGAAAAATGAAG
>JAQSVH010000004.1:1488470-1498673 GCA_029448705.1 Adansonia digitata
CTAAATCTGAAGGCGTTTATCAAGACACCTTCAAAGATAACAACTGCAAAGAATGGTGGACAGTTAGGGATATTTATACCTGGACAGTGGCAGACAGTTTACAGATAATCCGAGGGTGGTTCTGTGGTTAAGATCAGATGATTAAGGTAGGAGAGAGGGTCTGAAATGTTGATGTGGCGGAATCTGATTGGACGTTTATGAAACTATTGTTTTAACGATGTTAGTTGGCTTGCCAAATTTTCTAAGCTTAAAAATTTTTTGTTACCTAATTAAAATGTTAACTTCGAGCTTTATAAAGTTTCAAAAAGTAAATTTTAAATGTCATCTTTTTCCACGTTTGATATCATTATTATTATTATTATTATTATTATTATTACCACTAACCAATGGCAGATCCAACGGCCATATTTTTACATTTGGCCCACAATGAGCTGTATCCATCCTGAACTGGTCCTTTCCAAAAGATTGCGTTATCAGTTTGATATAGACGTAGCTTTTTTATTCACGTAATATTAAAAATTTTTTATTTATGATTTTAGATCATATTAAAATTATTTATTAAAATAAGTTATTTTTTAAAATTTATTAAAATATAAATTTTTTAACAAAAAATCATAAATTATAAAATTTAGTTGGTAAATAGCTAAATCAAATGACGATTTCTCAACATGTAGAAAATCGTCATTTGATTAGGCGATTTTTCAATTATAATCTCAAATCGTATAATCAAATACCGATTTCTCACTGTAATTTATGAGAAATCGATAAATAAAATGCTAATTTCTCAATGCAATTACAAAATTGAACGTATATAGTTGGGAAATCGCTTGATCAAATGGCGATTTCCCAGCATGTAGGTAGGAAATCACCATTTGATTGGGTGATTTCAACTGAATTTTTTTTAGTTCATGAATTTTTTTTACCGCATTGAGAAATCGTTAAATCATCTGACGATTTCGTATTTTGTGACACATTTTAGATTTTAGGGTTTAGGTTTTATTTACATTTGAAAAGATGTGACTAATGTATACAAATTATATATATATTTTGAAATAAAATAAGTTGATAAGACTAATGCAAGATAATCAAATTTTTTCTGATATAGAATAAATTGATGAAACTAATGCATGCAATCAGATTTCTTCTGACATGAAATAAGTTGATAAGACTAATGTATAAAAATCAGATTTTTTTTTATATTAAATAAGTTGATAAGACTAATGCATTAGCAAGGCGAATTTTGTTGATATGAAATAAGTTGATAAGCCTAATGCATGGGAATTAGATTCTTTCTAATATCATCTTTAGTTGATGAGACAATGCATAGATTTTAAATGTTAGACTGCAAAGATTAGACTAATGCATGAGACAAATTCAGACATTTTGAATGGAGAAAAAATCTTGTTGACTATATTGCATTATAAATATGAGTTCACCATTGTCATATTTATTGTCATTTTCATTTTCAGCCGCTATTGTTGTTTTTTGAGTTTGATAGTGCTTTTTCATTCTCCTCTTTTGTTTTCTCAGTCTTCAATTGTTAGCAGTTTTGTTTAGAGTTATTTCCATCTTATCAACATGAGTAATAAATTTGTTGCACTTGTCTATTTTTAGGGAAAAATTGTCAACAATGAAGAAGATGTTACTTTTCAAAGTGACCATTCTAAAACTATCAGTATTAACGAAAACATTACAATAGAGGAATTGAAGGTAAAAATTGGTACAAAAATCATAGCTACAAGTAGAACCGAAGTATCAGATATCAAGTATAGGCTTCTTATTTCCATGGGAGAAGGATGCGTCCGATATAGGATGTTTCCACTTGAAGATGATAATGATGTCAGTGCATGTTTGATGTTCATCAGCAATTTTCTAATGTCGGTGTAATTGAGTTATATGTTGACCTTGAGGATGTTCATCATGATGCTGAAGCTTCATATGTGCTTACTATAGATGCACATATGTCATACCCATTTGAGAATCCTAAATATCAACGTCCTCTAGATGCACAAGTGGTGATAAATAATTTGTATGAATCTTTTCATTATTCATTTGTGTCACCAATAGTTCCTAACGGTGAAGATGATGAGCCAAACAACTTTATGATGATAGACTCTCTAATTAGAGGTGTTGAAATGGAATATGGACGGCCAAGTTTATCTGCTGTTGATCCTGAAGTGTCATATAAAGCTCATGGTGATTATGTTGGTAACTTTAGTGAGCGCGAAGAGTATGTTGAAGCTGATGATAGTGATGACAACTATGATTCTGACCTAGTTATCGGAGGTGATATTAACACTTCTCATCAAAATAAGCCACCTCTCCATATGTGCACCCTCGATTTAGATGCAATGCGTGTAGCAAAATTTTCAAAATATGCTCAAATATTAGGTTTCCGAGAAGCTAGAATCCATCTTGGTGAGCTCTGCGTTGGGATGCAATTCGCAACAAAAAAGACCATGGATCTTCTATAAAGCACTACAATATCAAAAACTTTGTAGATTACAGAGTAGTAGAATTCTCGCCGATCAAATATCACGACCAATGTACAATGTATGGCGTGGGTTGCAACTAGAGTATAAGAGCATGATTATTGAAGAAGACACAAGTGTGGGAGATTAAAAAGTATAATGGGCTTTATACTTATGCATCTGGGCGTATTTCACAAGACCACATAAAACTAGATTCCAACATGATATGGTCATGCATTTTGTCCTTGGTACAAGTAAATCCGACCATTTCTATTTTATTTTTGGTTGCTGAAATACGAAATAGGTATAGATACATGACCTCTTATAAGAAAGCATGGATAACGAAGCAGAAGGTTATTGTTTGACTATATGCAGATTGAGATAAATCATACAATGATCTCCCAAAATGGTTAGGTGCAATGCAACATTTTGTTCTTAACACAATAGTGGAATTAAAAATTGTACATGCATACCATGTTCATCGAATGGTGCAAGGTATGAGTATTTTTTATCGACTTTTTTAAACATTGAAGTCTTGTATTGATGGCTTTCCCTTCTGTAAACCTATTGTTCAAGTAGACAGTACATTCTTATATGAAAAATACAAAGGAACATTACAGTTGGCTGTTGCACAAGATGGCAATTGAAACATAGTACCAATTGCCTTCGCCATTGTAGAGGGTGAGACAAAGGACGTATGGTCATTTTTTCTCAATAATTTATGTAGATATATTGTTACACAACCTTGGTATGCTTAATATCTGATCGACACGAATCTATAAAATCTGTTATAAAAGACTCATGTATTGCATGGAAACCTTCGCGTTCATATTCTATGTACTGCATTCAACAAATTGCAGCTAACTTCATAAGAAGGTTTAACAATAAAGAGTTGTGTCGATAAGTTGTTAATATGGGTATGTAATTGCATTTATGGTTATTTACTCTCTTACAATCTTATCAAGTTTAATGTTTATCTATGAGTTGTTAATAAGTCCAAAAATTATCATCTTATTTTTTCAGCATAGAAGTTGCGATGAGTCCATTTTCAGTGGCAGTCTGAAAATCTTCTTGCGAAGAATGTGGAAATGGCCTATTGGATCAATAGGATCCCAGGAGAGAAATGGGCATAATCATATGATGAAGGAAGACAATATGGACATATGACGACAAACTTGGCCGAATGTATAAATTCAGTATTGAAGGGGACTCATCATCTTCCCATAACTGCTTTGGTGAAAGCCATATATTTTAGATTAGCAAAACTATTTAGGGTGATGGGGAACAAGTAGATTGCAGTGATGGCAGTCGGGCATAGTTATTATGAAACATTCACAAATGCCATGCAAGAAAATCAAAGAAAAGCTGACTCACACTTTGTTTATTGGTTTACGCGAACAAATTAATCTTTCTTGGTTGAGGGGCTAGAAAAACCCCAGAAGTGAGTTGTGGCTTCGGCTTACAAAGTAAATCTTAATGAAAGGTGGTGTGACTGTGGGAAGTTTCAAGCACATAAGTACCCATGTTCACATGTTGTTGTTGTTTGTGCTTATGTCCATATCGATTGCATGCTATATTTGGATAATATTTATAGACTAGAGACTATAAACAATGTTTATCGACATGAGTTTCAACTCGTCGAGAATAAAGCTTATTGGCTGGAATATAATGGTCTACAACTGTGCCCTAATCCAAAAATGTGGAAAGATCCTAAAGGTCGACCAAAATCATGTTGAATTCATAATGAAATGGACTTTAAGGAGAGAGGCTAACCATTGTAGACTATATAAGAATGAAGGCCATAGTTGGAAAAAATGTCCTTATCAAGTCTGCACATCGAGAAAAGTTTGCATAATTGATTATCAGTTTTTGTTTATGATTATATTACATATAATTAAGTATTTATATCTGTAAAATTTATCACTTTCAATTTCATTATGTAAATTTTATTTTTTAAAGAAATGCAATTAAAGTTATTTTTTATTTATCTTACAACATAAATAATAGAAACACATATTATAGAAAATAATATAATTACTATATGAAATTAATATTTATAATATAATGATAATATAATCATATATTATTTGAATTTATTATCATATAATTATTATAATATATCTTCAACATATAGTTATTAATTATTGTAATATAATAACAACAATATAATGCATTGAACATGTAACATCTACAATTTTCTAATATAAATTATATTAATGTAATAATAATAATAATAATAATAAAATAATTATTATTAATTATCTTCCAACATAAGAAACATAAACAAATTTTATAATATAAATGTATAACATTTACAACATTGTATAACATTGTATAACTGCATAATTGTATAACTGTATAACTGTATAATACAAGTGTCTTATATAAGTTTGTATCTATTGATGGGAGGATCTATCGCACGGTGTAGAACAACAATGCGAGGCTCTCCTATTACGTGGTGTCAATACTCTTCGTTTAACATTTTCATTTTTATTTCCACGTACGCCCCAGGTTTGACATCTTTGAGCTCTTACTTCCACCGTCGGTGCTTTTTCCTAAGTCAGCATAGAATCCTTATGTTTGCTTATGATCCTATTAATGTCTTCCATATCAAAAAACCCTAACCCCCTACTAGAGGAAACAGAACATGGTAGGTCAAAAATACGGTAGGCATCGCTATCCAAGGGGGTTCCAAACTAATATACACGAGACATATATGCTGCAGCTGACATAGGAGTCAAAAAGTTGGCATCTAACCTACTGGTGGGTGGCTTCGACAGATAGCACCTATCATCATTATCCTCACCATGACTGAATGAATATCTATGATTGGATGATACCTGAAGATCACGCTCTGGTTTAGGATGACTGAAAGACATCTTAGGTGCATTAGCATTGTTAACCTGTGCTAAAATAGGTTGATTCATCCTCCGACTAATTCTATGCTATTGATTACAGCTGTGAAGCTCCATAAGAGGGTCTGAATTTAAAGTTTCTTGATCATGTGACCTACTCCTTACATCTTGAAGTCTCGGCGATGGAAAGATAAATGGCTAACCTTAAGTATAAAACCATCTGATGTATTCATCTAATAGTGTGAAATTATTGTTCACAATTTCAGAACCCTCAATAATTCGTTTGAAATGTTTTCTCCAAAACCAGATCCAGTTTGAATGCCTTTCGGCCCAGTTTTCTACATGATTACCATGCATGTCAATTATGTGAACTTCGTTAAGGTTCACAGGTGGTTGGGAAATTGCTTGTTGCATTCTAAACTGGCGTAGGACCCTATCCGGTTGGTGCCATTCCACAACTTGAAACATATTAATGTTGTGTTTGCTCTCCATATGTGGCTATTTTGGAAGGCTTCTAATGGGAGGCATTCCATAATTCCATCTGTAATATATGGCCTTCATAGAAATTGTCAAAAAATAGATAAAAAATATTACTGATCATATGTAATACGTTGGCCTAAAAATGCATGCACTTAAGGTTAGCTATTGCAAAATTTACCTTATTATGTCCTATGTGATCTAGTTGTACTCTAATGCTTTTAACATCCATAGTTGTACGATTAAACTACTTCGGACCGCACCATTTGTTCAACTACATAAAAATATGAATAACTCGCATGCAAAAATAAGTTCTTCAATTAAATACTTATATTTATTACCTTAATGCAAGGGGATATACATGATTTTCTCTAACAATCGATGCAAAAAATGGAAGCCGGTACCATGCCCATGACTATAGCAACATTAAATAGCCACCGATGTCATGTGTCACCCCAATTGTTGCATGGCAAAGTTCCCTATACAAGAACTGTAAACATGCAAAACCCTAAGTATATTTTCGTACTTCATTCAAATTTAGTAAAAGTGGAAGATACATCAAATGTACCCAATTTTCAGATATATTAGGCATTAACATTCCATTAATGATATGTAAAATATATGCTTGAATAGCATATTCTAGTTATCGTTCAGTTGCATGTTCAAGGATATAACGAAACATTTCTGTCAACCAAGTCATTTTGATAGTTGAGCCCTGAATAAAGTTTTCTAGAGGGATCTCACCTAACAATTCTTCAAATAAAGTCTCCCAGTGTCATAGGCTTCCCCATGTTACTTCCTTGCCATGAATTGGTAGACCTAGTTGAAGTGCAACATCCTATAGTGTAATTGTGCATTCACTGCACGGAAAATGAAATGTTTGCGTCTCAAGCCTCAATCGTTCAACCAATGCACGTATTAGTCCTGCCTCATATGACATCGGTTAACTAAGGCTGCATAGTCAAATTCGGCTCTTTTTAAATAGTCTTCAATCAATGGATTCGGTGGTTCAATAGATAC
Organism: Adansonia digitata; assembly: GCA_029448705.1. Lineage (NCBI taxonomy): Eukaryota > Viridiplantae > Streptophyta > Magnoliopsida > Malvales > Malvaceae > Adansonia > Adansonia digitata. The sequence continues at coordinate 1,495,294 of JAQSVH010000004.1, forward strand.
TTTTCATGATCGTTTTTTCAACCAAGTATCTTATTCAAAAAGTCATTAATTCATTACTTGTGAATTTTATAATTCATACTGTTTTAAATATATCATTGACAAAATTTTAGTACATCAGATAATATCCTTGATGATATATGATACTTTTATAATCTCAATAATGATGATGATGATGACGCCACTGAATTAATCAATAATTTTCCTACAACAAAAATTTTCATTTAAATTCATCATTGCCTAACCTTAAAACAAAAATTAAACTAAGTTTCTACAAAAAATTCTCATACCTTTGAAATATTTAAACGCTTCAAAGTTAAATTAAACTTCTTCCTTGCAATCATCAAGTGAACAAAAAATTAACTTGATTACAACAGAAATCACTTCAACCATTACTAAATAATTTATATTTAATAATAAAAATTGACAACACCCTAATATTTCAACCAAAAATACTAATACAATTAAACTAAATTGCATGATTTTAAGATGAATTATCTCAAAAATCAAACATACAAGTTAAAATAAATATTATGTATAATTAACTTTAGTCAAGATGAATGAACTTTTACAAATAAAAATAAAGCATAATTTCAAAAAAATTTATATAATTATATCAAAAATTACTTTTACGAATAAAATTAAATCATACCTATGAAAAAGCTTTAACTCGATTACTTAACCTTCAATAACACCTTAACTTAATTCTATTCTTTTCATAAAACTATTCTTTTTGTTTTATAAAATAGAATCGAGGGATAGAGTTTTTTTTATAGAGAGCTCCCTCTATTAAATGCTGCCTATAGCATTTGATAAAATACCCGTGACCTTAGAGGGACCTTAGAGGGATATGACCATTTGTCATATCCCTCTGCAAAGGTTGTAAAAGCATTAATTATAAGGGTCAGGGTATCCAACCCTTATAATTTAAGAAAAAAAAAAAAGGTAAAATATTGGGAAATCACCTAAGGAAATGGCGATTTCCCAACTATATACATTCAATTTTGCAATTGCATTGAGAAATCGACATTTTATTTACCAATTTATCATAAATTACATTGAAAAATCAGTATTTGATTAGACGAGATTGGAATTGAGAAATCGTCCAATCAAATGGCAATTTCCTACTTACATGTTAGGAAATTGCCATTTGATTAGGTGATTTCCTACTTACATGTTAGGAAATTGCCATTTGATTAGGCGATTTCCCAACAAAATTTCACAAGGTTTTCTGTTTTCTCAATAGATTTAAAAAATTAGCTCATTTCGATAAATAATCTCAATATGACCTAAAACCATAAATAAAAAATTAATATTATTTTAATAAAAAAGCTTATAGACGTTCGATCGAGCATTATTTTTTAAAATTTAAATTAATTTGATTTGATATAAATTATTATTTAAAAATAAAATTATTAATATTATATATTATTATTAAATTTTTTAATTTTAGTTAGCTTGATTAACTTGAATTATTTTAAAATAAAATATTTTATTTAAATTTAATTATAACAATAAATAAATATTAATATAAAAATAATTTTATTATATTTTATTATTTTATAAATAATAACTTAAATTTCAAATTTAATTTAACTCAAATTAACTTAAAAAAAAAAATCAAATGGTGAGTCAATTAATAAACAACTGTAACCTAAACAAACCCTTCACAATTCTTACTTCCCTTTTTGCCTTTTTCGCAATCTATTCTGAAACTTCATTCATGGTCTGATACACCAAAGCCTAACTGAGAAACCCAATAAAGATCAAGAGCTGGGCCTATTCTTGTTCAAGAAAAATCTCCTCTTCAGTTGGCCTGGCAGATTCGCGATATAATTTTCAGCAAAGTCTTGTTTCGCTACAAATATCTCCGTCACTCTATCTTAACTATCAGATTTATGAAAAGTCGACGGCAGCAAATTAAGCCTTAAATTCTAATCCGACTAATTAATGCGCAATGTGATGGATTTATATATCTTCCCTTCTAGCAATAACTTCTGCTTATGCTTAACTGTCGAGATGATAAGTGATTTCTGTTTTCACAGGAAACTGTAACAGATGTGGTAGTGAGTGAGAAAATTAACAATGCATTGGAAGAGAAAGCAACTGATCAAAGAGCCTTTGACTCATGCCAGCAAGAAAGCATGTAGCAGAATTTTTCCGTATCCCTGAGCTAATGTTTATTTTTCCAGTTCTTGACTCCTATTACATAGGCTAAAGATGCATTTAAAGCAATTTTGGAGTCTGCAAATATTCGTTCTGACTGACAAGCTTAGTTTGAATTATGTAAATATGATTTAATGTATTTCTCACACAAGTATCTGATATTTTAATTGATTTACGATAGGCCATAAGTAATAATAAATGACAAAGATACGGCGCTTTGAGAACGGTTGGAGAAAGAAAACAAGCCTTTAATAAGGTAAAGCCTTGCATTGTTTTGACGTTTAGTTGAACCGTTATTCAATGTACATTTAACTTGCTTGGTTTCAAATTGCATAAGTGATCATTTTTGTTGACTACATTTTCATTAGGCATTGTTTATTGTTATTATTATCTTTTTCGCAATTTTCAGTTTTTGGGACCAAAGAAAAAGGGCCGAGGAAATGCAAATTAAACAGGAAAAAAAAAGCTTAGGAAGATAAAGAAATGTTAGAAGTAATTTATACTATGTTTTTCTTTCTCTGCAGAATGAGAAAACCTAGAGAAGTGAAGAATGCTTGAACTTCTAAGCATCTTAATAATCATGTAATCATTTATTTTTACTGAGGTCAGTTGCATAGATTCAAATTATGGTCACACACGAGTTTTAAGTTGCATTACTTTTATTATGATTGCAGACATAATAAATGCTAATATGGCCAATTATGTTAAATATCAATCGTGAATATTGTTAGTGGAGAGAACAAAAATCATAAAATAACTACCATAACATTAACTTGTGACCGCTATTTAAATTCCTAATTAGTTGACCCTAGCCAAGTTGTGTACCTATACTTGTCTCTTCTCCATCATTGCAATCCGTTGTTTAGGATTACCAGTTGATTTAATATGCAAAATGTTGTGTCATCCTTTGTAAGTGCATTATCATCTATAAATTTTGCATGTCTACGAAATATAATAATAAAATTGTCATCATATCTATTTAGATATTGCGAGCTTATTTGACAAAAAGTCTTCATTGTACATGCTGGGAAATAGGCCTTTTACAAGTTTTGGCACAAGGGTCATGATTCCATTTTCTTGAATTTGTTTATTGGCCAGGAATGTGTGAAGGCAGAGGAGCAGCAAATGGAATATAACGAAGTACAGGCAATTTTGGAAGCTTGTGACTTCATTAAGGTGCTTTTAGCAAGTTTCTGCCTTGCATTGCATTTGTGGTT
>JAQSVH010000004.1:1619540-1630867 GCA_029448705.1 Adansonia digitata
ATAGACATTGGTTTCTATTAGCTTTGCTTTGCTTTGTTGCAGCAGAAGTTTTGGGTCAAGCTCCTAGCAATCCTCCTACGTCCACGCCGGCGCCTCCCACGCCACCGGTTTCTACTCCGCCTCCAACTACTCAACCACCTCCTACGCCGACCGCCTCTCCACCACCGGTTTCTACTCCTCCTCCCACTTCATCACCACCGCCAGTGACCGCTTCTCCACCCGCGGTTTCAACCCCTCCGCCTAGCTCTCCTCCCCCGGCAACTCCACCACCTGCTTCTCCTCCCCCGGCAACTCCACCTCCAGCCACTCCTCCACCGGCTTCCCCACCTCCCTCCACTCCACCACCTGCTTCCCCCCCTCCTGCTACTCCTCCACCCGCATCTCCCCCACCACCAGCTCCATTGGCTTCTCCTCCAGCCACAGTCCCAGCTCCCGCACCCAGTAAGAAGAAAGCTAAGTCTCCAGCACCATCACCCTTGACCTCCCCACCAGCTCCGCCAACTGAGGCCCCTGTACCTAGCCTCGGAGCTTCTTCACCTGGCCCAGCTGGAATTGATGTGGTATATTTTCTCTCACTCCATCATTTATCTTTAGGTTTCCGCTTATTTTAGTAGCACTCGACACCTAAGCAACGTAAATAGTTAGTTCATTTCTTCAAGCTTTATTAGCGGTAACATAAAGGGGCATTTTAAGTTGTAAGTTCTAATCTAACATAAACGACGGGGTGGGCAGTTTTTCTCGTTTTCGTGTCCCGTCGTCGCTCTAGGATTTTTAGTCTTGTTGTATCGAATGTAGGTTTACTTTTTGCTTGTATGGGGCACGATCTGGTGATATCAAGCTCCATGGTTGCATTAAGAGGTATGAAGATCTGATTGGTGGTAAAATAAGGAAGTCTAAGTTCTGATCTCTGACCAACTTTAAAAGCTTGTCGAAAGGGGTTCACCAGTGCAGAGCCCGGCAGGTAAATTTTTGTGAGATTATCACTCTTTCTGAGCTTAAAGCATCAATGCGAGGCAGATCGCGTCGTTCCTCCCACTGGATATATCTGCCTAGCAACCAGTGTAGGACAAAGCAGAACTTACTCATTGGCTTCGTGACAGATAGCAAAAGGACCGCCAAATGTGCATACCTAGGAACACAGGGCTTAGAATCCCATGGAGCTTGTTGAATCTTATAATTTTAATATATTTATAACTTTTATTATATAAATTTAAAAATAAATTTATATTATATCGTATTTTTTAAAATTTTATTATCCTATTTACTTTTCCGTTTATCTTCATTGGTCTGACTTCTGATCTATGGGTGTCCCAATATTAGAAAAGCCATTAGCCATCTTGGGTTTTTCTGAACTTCCAATTGTTTGGGCTTATTTTATTCTTATAGTATCGATTACATATTAGATTAATTCTTGTTTCGTTTTTAACTTTGATTTACAGAGTGGAGCAGATAAACTGTGCCCGTACAAAAGATGGTAGGGAGCTTGGTATTCGGATGGGCTGTCCTCGGTTTGATGGTTTAAAACAAAGTCATTCTTCGTCATGCCTTCAGCTATGTGTCATTCCAATGCTTATTTACTTTCGGCCTTTTTCCATGTATTATTGGCTGCAGTCTTTGATGATAATTGAGCCTACATTACCTTACCGTAATATCATTTGGTTGTATTCTTTGGGAGATTATTTTGAGGGCACCCTTTTTTGGGTATTATTGGAGGGGAGTTATTGTTTATTTTGTATGGGATAATATGTTGGTGGCTACCTCCTCCTCTCGTATGATTAATTTGTTCCCTAGTAGACTCACATTTCATTAATTACTTTGTTGCATCGGCCTATATTAAGATGATTTGATGCCAGAGTGGAAAAAATAAGCAATTCTTTAAACAGCTTTCTACGCATGCAGAAGGTAAAAGTTAAGAAATAGGGTGAGTTAAATTGTGATATTTACAAATTTTTTAATTTACAAATTATGACTTATTTTGTATAAAAAAAAGTAAATGTATATAGAGAGTCTACATATTATAATGAAAAAAGTATTTTAATCTTTATACTTTTAAAATTATAACAAATAAAGTAAATTGATTAACGGCATTAAAAAAATTTATTTAAATATTGACGTGTCATATAAGATGAAATTTTTTAAATTTTATTCAAAATATGTTTGGGTTACAGGTTGAGTTTGGATTTTTTTTTTATATATAAAATTTAAAATTCTTCGTTATATGACATTTCAGTAATTTTATCGACTTTCGAATGATTTTTTTAATAATATGAATTAATTTCTTTATTTATTATAATTTTATAAATAAAAATTAAAATATTAAACTTAATTATATAAGGATTAAAATGCTATTTTTACTTATAAGACTCTGATGATTTTTTTTTTTTAAGAAGAAAAATGGTAAATGATAACAAAGGAGGCAAGGAAAATTGATTTCTTAAGCAACTTAAAATTTCAGCTATTATTCTTTAATTACTTCAGCTAGAAAAAGGTTTCCGAAGCACGTGGAAAGAAATGATTGAGAATCATCATGATTTAACCAAGTCAAGAGTGAAGTAGTTTGCTTTTATCATGAAAAGAGGTTTAAATTGCAAAAGAAAAAAATTATAAATATTAAATATTTAAATATTTAATTTATTAACTATTATATTTTAAAAATAATTATAAAAAATAATTAAATTAAATTTCGAGTAAATTTGCCTTACACGCTAATGCTTAAAAGCTTGAGATTCATACGATGGGAGAAGTGGATGTGTGGGGGTGGGCATTTTTGGCAAAGGAGAAGTTGGTAGTGTTTGCTATTATGGATGTTGTTGGCTTGGCGTTCAGCTCTTGTGGCATAAAATGACACAAGATGATAGCCTAATGAGTAAATTAAGGAAAATCCTATTTTATTTCACATTTTTTCCAATTGTTTATTTATCTATCAATTCGTAAATTGAATTTATCCAATATATAGAATAACTCGAATATTAAATATAATTTTAAAAATTTAAATTTAAATTTACATACGCATACTCTTTTAGATACGTCTACAAAATATCATTAAAAATTTATCACACATTATTAATATTATTATTAAAAAATACGTCATTAGAGAACGCGTCAACTTACTAAACCGTTTTAATTTCATCCACAACTTTCAGATCATAATTTACGAGTGAAATAGACGCCTCATTGGACAGGGGCTTTTTCTTTGTTCTTAAGTCACCAAAACAACTTGTAAGAGGTTGAAGCCAGGATTTTGGGCCTTCTTAGCCCATTTGGAAATGGTCTATTCCTTTATATTAAAATAATATGAGAATTTTTTTTATATTTACATTTATTTATAAGATAATTTAATATCATTACATTGAATTTAAAAAAAATATATATTATTTCATTGACTTAAAAATATATAAGCTTTTGATTTTTTAAAATTATAAGTTATAATTTAATCATATTATTTATTATCTTAAATGAAAAATATTAGTTAATGTATTTATTTCGTAAGATTACTTTGATTTTTATTCTAATTAAATGAAATATAATGTAACACCTGAGTTGTTTGTTAATGGACTGGGTCTATTCTCCTGCAATACCATAAGGCCCTAGAAAAACCCTTCCCCCCCCCCCCCACCCCCATCCCCGCCAAAAAAAAAAAAGCAAATGCAGATATAAAATTGTACATGAAAAATCAGTTAAGAAACAAACAAAATTTATAATGTAAAATGTTCTAATTGTAATAACAATATTTTAAAGCCTTTCTTTATTATTATTGTTGTTGTTTTCTTCTTTACTTTGTTTAATAATGCTTACTCTAACATTCTTTTGCTACTAAACAGAATTTTCCTTTCCAGGCAAGAATGTAGCTAGACTTAAATTAATTTTACTCACTCGACTCCAAGCCAATCACAAATGATTTGCTTACTGGCTGTTGCAATTAATTTTTTTAATACAAAGGAGGTTGCAGTTTTGAGGCAATGAAAGAGGTTATTGATGTTGGATTTAAAATTTTAACTTGCTAAAGATTATCTCTTAAAAGTAATTATATGAATTGATTGGAACTAAGTCTGACATTTATTGCAACTAACTTTTTGAATGGTCTTTATCACTAAGTTAATTATGTTCTCATCTTAACAATGGAGTTATATAGAAAGTACTAGGATTTATGTTTTACCAAGCTGATTGTAGCTTGAAGATTGACGCACGCAAAGAGAATAGACCCCCTGATGAATTAAGGATGCTAAGAATTATGATTTTGCAATCAAAAAGAGGACGTAGGGTCGGTTGGTGGGATTGCACTAATTGCTGAATCTTGAATCTTTGCAAATTGGATGTGAATTGATTTGATGAAATAAATCTTTCGAAACTTTCCAGATCAAGTCAACCTGAATGAAGAAGGGAGCTAATGTCACGAGCCGAGACTGGCACCTCTGTCCCCATATTCTCCAGCCTACTCTCACCTAAGCATGCTTCTGTTAAACTTGATTGGTGGTCTCGAAAATGGATCGACTCTCGAAACGTGACAGTAACTTCATAAAAATATTAATAAATTTAGTTAAATGAATAGAATAGAATTCATACATAAGCATATTTTGCACCATGAAATGACAAATGGAGTAAAATAATGTCAAAGCACTCATCAATGAGAATTTCACCTTCCAGAATGAAACATAATCATTACGAGGTGGAACCTTCCCTCTCAAGAGAAAAACTTTAACAGTAAAATGAAATTGAAAAAAAAAAAAAAGCAACTAAAGTAGAGTAAAGAAAATGACGAAAGACTGACGGATGATAGACAATGTCTGCAAAAGCAAGGTTAAAAAATCTACTGGCTAAAACAGTAGCAGAGCAAAGCAGAAGAAGAAGATAAAATGAAGGCGAGGGACATCACGTGGGTCAAGTTGTAATTATATTTTCACACACAAGCTTTGCTTCGAACGATGCAAATTCCAGTGTGTCTCTGCTGATGAAAATTTTTGGTCAATCGTCAAAGGAGGAGCTTTGCCTTGAACATATTTTTTAGTTCTCCCAATGAAAGGGATAATTTATTTTTATTAAAGCTATGGAAGCCCCACCAGGAAGCCTGTTAAACCAAACCATCAGCAGCACGGGACACGGTCAAGGAAAAAGGTACAAAGGCAAGCGTTACAATGGTGTACTGAGCGTTGAAAGACAACCTTGGATGCTGTCGAGCTCAAGCACCACATAAAGGAAAGTTCACAAGCATGTGATGGTTGAGTGCATTAGAGCCGGCTACGGCGGAATTTGGAAAGCTTAGACAATTGCTAGAGACCCCACGCCACATAAAGAAAATGGTAAGACTAGATGCTCATGTCAAGATTTATAACATCAAATATTTCATGAAATGAAAGAAAGAAAGATAATCTTTGGCCATTCACAATTTGAAAACAATGAAGTTTCAATGCTTCATTCAAGATGACAGCAGTAAAATACAGTTCCGGAGAGTGAAGAAGGAAAGATGAAAGAGATAATGGAGATCTCTGCATTCATCATGAGCATTAAAAAACACATTGTTACAGCAGGTAATAGTTAATTCCATCTCATTTACCTCGCCTCTTCTATCACCATAATCCAGCAAAATGTCTTTTCAATACCAAACCCCAAAGCAGCTTTTAAGTCAAACAATCACACAAGGAATCACAAATCCATAAACTCATGCTGATCAGCAGCAGTATCCTTCATACTGCCACTTAAATATTTCATTAACCATTAGAGCTAATATATAACTATAAAAAGGTTAATGGGACAGCTCCTACCAGGAAGGAAGGAAGGTAACCTAAAACTCAACCTCCATTAGCTCTATCCCTAACTGGAAAACTGAGCTCCGACTCCATAGTTGGATTCTGCATTCAGAGTATAATGATTCGTATAGGTTCGTTGGAACCTGCGAATGATTATGCTCTATTTACAGATTAATAGAGGCATAAAACAAAGTCCAAAAAGTGACTTTTACCTTGTAGCTTCTAAATGGGTTAGTTAACTACACTAGCTGCCAACTCGCAATTCTAAAATTCATCATACTTCCATTCGACAAATCATGCTGTCAGCACCTCCATTCTGTGGTTTTTTATGGCAGCAACTGTGGCACGATGTGCTGCTAACGCAATTGCACTCTTTCCCCTTTCATCCTGAGGGAGTTCACAGGTTTCACTGATGGATCTTGATTTCAAATCAGCTGGAGGGATAAAACAATCAACGGAAAGGCCTGGTATATTAAAGGCAACCTCTTCAATAGTCCAAGCTTCTTCCATCTTTGTTTTTGTATGGCTCATTGCAACTTCCCCAAACCTGAAAAGCGTAACAACAGAACGCCCAGAATGTGCTATCATGATACCTTCAACAGGCCGGTAATCTTCAAGAAATGAATTGATTGTTGTTTCCCAATAAACAGTATCACCACCATTAGATTGGATGCGAGTCAGATGTGAATCTTCCATGTGAACGAGAAGTCCTGTCTTCTGACTAAAGTAGCCAAATAAAACATGCCTAATGATCTCTGCCGGTCCTTCACTTCTTGCCTTCAGTGTCTGAGGATCAGTGCAAAGCTTGAGGATGAAGCAATCCTCGCCATTAATCTTTTTCTCTCCTATGCATCTTGCATCAGCAAACATACTAGCTGTAGTTCTAGGATCAAGACCCTAAAGCGGGAATAATAAAAGCCCAAAGCGAAATATCAGAAAAACAAAGAAGCTAAAAGTATAACCGAACAGCCAATGTCATCAGTTGAATAAGTATTAAGAAGAGAAAAACTCACCTGAAGTGCACGACGCAAGGGTCTGACAGGCCCCTTTGCAGTATGCGCACCAAGCCATGGTGTGTGCCTCCACACAAGTCTCCCATTACAGCCAGCATGAACCTTGCTGCCCCCAACCGCAAGTTCAACATACCACATGTCTGGATTCATTTGCCAGAGTACAAACCCACCAGACTCAGCACCTCTAGAGCCATTACAGTTCTTAACAGTTCTCGTGGCAGTTTCATATTCACAAGCTACCATTTTGAGCTTTCCCATTGCATACGCATTCCGAATGGAGTTTTGCAGCTTCTGCCCCCCAGAAGCAGCCGTATATTGCTGCAATATGTACTGAGCAGAGGAAGTTTCCTGCACCATACCTCAACCAAAGTTAAATTTAACAGGAAGAAATACTAAAGTGACACCATTTTAACACTAGAATACAACAAGGAATAAAGCCTAATAATTGATTAAATTGGAAACTTCACCCCGTGTAGTTTTGTGTCTTCGTTTGCACAAACAAAACACTCTCAAAATCCCTACAGCCAATAACACCTTGTTTCCACCTGCATTTCTAAGTTCTAACTATATTATTTTATCCATCTATTTGGAATACAAGAAAATCGTAAATTTCGGCTTCTTACAAACCAAACAGTTAGAATCAAAATTATAAATTTTTTACGGACCCATCACCAGTAGAAGAAGTTTAAAGCAAATACTATAACATTTTCACTTATTAAACAATAAAAATAAAAATACTATATTGATTTATGTCCATTCATGTCACCTAAGATACGCAAAATCATAGAGTTAACTAACAAAACTTGTAAGAAACCATTAAAAGAACTCCTTGTTCCACGCTCAAACACAACCAGTCAAACCACCAGCAACAAAAAAAAAACCGGAAGTTCATTTTTTTTCTAGTGCTATAAGTTAAAGAAGTAAAAGGAGACAGACGAAAAGGGGACTAACAATAGGAGTATCTTTGATGCTCAAGTGAGGCAAAGGATCATTGGAGCTGACATGAAGAGGAGCCAAAGGCGCGCCCATGACCCCAAGCAACAGCCTTAGATTAGACCTTTTGCAACTCGCGGAAGCAACCGATGGAGTCCTCGACAACTGTCCTTTAACCCATTGTCCTAGTGCCGATCCCGCCCGCTTCGAATCCCCGACTTCCCCTCGGTCCGGATCCGGACCTTCCATGAGCGGCGCTAACGTTTCCCCGACTGACCTTAGACTCCCGAATCTCGCGACCAACAGCTCCGATTGCGCCATGTAAGCGCCACCATAGTTGTTGTCGTTGTGGTTGTTTTTCTTCCTCCGCAACAGACTAGCCATGGGCGAACGGGCTCTTGCAGGGCTGTTGGGACGCGAGCGGGAAGGCGAAAGGCCACGAACTATTTCTTCTTTGAGTGCTGAGAAGAAACCTTGCTTTTTCTCCATTACTGCTCCGGGCTTTCCCTTCGTTTTGATTTGGAAATGAAGAAAGAACAACAGACGAAAGGGAAAAAAAAAAAAAAGAAAGAGGTGAGCTTATCAGTAAGTATTAGAGATGAAAAAGTGAGTGCTGTAGTTCTTTCATGGAGAGAGTGGGAACTGGAAAGCAAAGCAATAGCAGTTTTTCTTTTCTTTCTCTTTCCCCCTTTTTTTATTTTTTTAAGAGAGAGAAACAAAATGTCGCGACTTTTCAGGGATCGTAACACAGACGAACAAATGATGAGAAAGGAACGTGATTTCGTTAAGAAGATCCTGTTAGTTTAGACTTAAAGGGCAATACGAATGCGAATATATTTGTAAAACTGTTCTTTGATCAAATAATATATATATTTAAAAAATTATATTAATAATTTTATTTAAAAAATAACTATAAATATTTCTTTTTCTTATTTAATTTTGTCAAATTTTAAAGTGAATTATGTTTTATAAAAAATAATACATATAGAAAAGGTGAATAATTTAATGGATAGTTTTTAAAAAGTAAAAACATGCGTATTCTTTTTAATTAAAAAATGATTAGTTTTTTAAAAAATTTATAATTGCCGTTTTGTGTAAGTAAAAAAATACAAATATCTTTTAATTTTATATTCATTAAAATAATTTTATTGATTTTTTAAATGAATTAATACTATATGACTCGGAGTGACATGAACTCAATCAAAGATTTCAATAATAATATATGTAATTAATTAAAATATGATGCGATATAAAAATAGCATTAATATGAATATGATACATAAAAATTTATATATAGCATTAATTATTCACATTTTACGTAAATATATAAAAATTTAAATGAAATTATGATAGAAAAAATAATATATAACACAAATACAGTAATATTATATTTCTTTTTTATTTAATGATGCTTACAATTTGAAGTATTTTTTAATTCTTATTGTGCAATAAAAAGCAATTGCACCAGTTTAATTGTATCAAAACTTAATTAAATAGTCATTATATGGCGCACCGTAAATAAATAAATAACTACTATGGTTTTAATAAAAAATAAGAAAAATAAAACAATATATGAGCAAATAATCAGATGTATAGTATTTTGTTAAGTCATGGGCAGTTGAGTCAAATTGCAACCCCAAAAATAAATGCGTTAATTTTAAAGTTCTTTATTGACAAATTTTTTGTAGCGTTGAAGTAATATATATCATATATGTCACGCCATTGGTTATCTTAGATTATAAATTTATAGCTCTTTACAAATTCTTCGTCTAATTACGAAAATTGGTCATGTCAGGATGGCTGTTCATCTGCCCAAACCATAGTGAGTAAAACGGTTTGCTAAATATACAAGATTAAATTATGATGAGAGATGTTAATGGTGGCTTATCATATATATATACATATATAGACACGTGAAAATAAAAATATAATTAATATATTTTTTGAAATTTGTAAAATTAACACATTAAATATAAAAATTTTAAGCGTAAATAAAAAACTTTTAATCATTACTACTTATAAATACAGATTAAGCGAACCATTCTTATTATTTATAATTAAAATCTTACTCTTAGAATTAAAATATACTAATTAGAATTTAAAGCACAAAATAATCCTATTAATTTTATAGAGAAAACCATTATCTCTAGACATTAATTAAAAATTATATATATAAAGGTTTTGTTATGTTTACAAGGGTCTATTAAAATTATTTATTTATCATTTTAAAAAATTATATTTTTCCGACGAAGCCTTGGCTTAGCAGTGAGGAGTAGGCATTAAAACTTTGAAATTGTAGTTCGAATCATGTGTTGGATTAATCTAATTTTATATTAAAATTATCTAGATATATTTTAGCTGATTTATTTATTTAATTATTAGTGATTATCAATTATATATAAACGTATTTGATTATAATTATAATTTTATATAATTATAATTTTAAAAATTTGCTTTTTACACATTATCTTTATTGAATAAAAAAAGTGATAAATTAATTATATATATATATATACACATATATACATATGGATCACTTTAACAAGTGATTACATATATATAATTATATATGCATAGATACATAAATGTGTATCACTTGAACAAGTGCCGCTAGATATTGTTTAATATTTTTCAAATATAAAAAATATAATTAATGCAAAAAAAATCTTAAAAATGATATATATATGTATACAGTTGTATACATTAATTAAGCAAAATCTTTTATATTTTCATCGAATTTCACTATTTATAATTTTTGAATGCCTAGATGATGACTAGATCGAATGCCAGCCCTTTCATCTTCTACGTCTCTTTAAGTTCACAGATGCTGACAATTAACATGTCTCACCTTTCGACATGAGATTACAAAAATTACTTTACAAAACTTTATTTACGGCAAATTTATGATTATTATTTAAAAAAGTAATAATTTTATCATTATTATTTTAGTTATTTTAGAAAATAAGTGCCACGAAAAATTATTCGATGCATTCTCAAATGAATTTTTAAAATCTATTCAAGTATAGGCATTTAACGCGATAACACATATTTTATAAAATAAAATAAAAATAATATTTATATTTAATATAATATTTTTTATTTTAAAAGATTTTAAAATTATTTATTTATTTAATAATAAGATATTATAATATGATTCATTGAAAATGTACAGATCTTTAATACATCGAATACAAAACCATAAAAAAATATTTATCAAGTCTTAACTTCAAATGTTAAATTTTAAAAGCTTAACCAACCTAATAAGGAGGATGGTAATGATGAATGGTAAAAAATTAACTATATGGTATCATTTAATTTATTTTTTTATAAATTTTAATATTATAAATTCGAATAATACATAGATTTAGGCACTACATTTATTACTCATAATGATTTCAAATAAAATTATTTTACAATAAGTAATAAATAATAAAATAATTCAAAATTTGCATATTAAAAAGAGTAAAGTTGTCTTTTATAATTAAAGCAAGTTTAGCTCAATTGAAATTACTTTTAATAATAAAAAAAATAAATTTAATTATAACAAATATCTGAATAACAGTATAAATTTTTTTATTAATTTATAAATAGATTTTAAAATCTTAGGCTGCACCTAATTTAAATTTGAATAAAAATT
>JAQSVH010000004.1:1640686-1667499 GCA_029448705.1 Adansonia digitata
TTTTTAAATTTAATTTTTATTAATTTAATAATTTTTTATTAAATTTATAAATATAAATAATTTGACTTAATTTTTAAAGTTTATACTATAATATTATATATATTTATTATTTATCTGATAAAAAATTATATAATACATTAAATATAAAGTAAATATATACATAATATAATAGTAAAGTGGGTCGAGCTAGGTCGGGCTTGAAAAGTTAGACCCAAGGTTCGATCCATTTTTTAATCAAATCTAATTTTTTTGTCTAAACTTATTTTTTAAGCATAATATTTTTATTCAAATTTTTTCAAATATCGAATGAACTTTCGAATTTAGACGAATAGCTTGCTCCTCGAGTAAATTTCCTGGGGCGTTGGACAATGATGAAAATGAAGACACACTTTTGAGTTTCAAGACTTGCCAATTGGCAATTGACAAACGAATAATGACAGATGTTTGGTACATGTGTTATGACATCAACTAACAACAATATTCAACCAATATTTTTACTAAAATTGGTTAGCATGTCAAAATATTTGCACATATGCTTGTTGTTGGATCACACCTCATAACCTAGCTTTTCTTGTATATTTTCAATGTCATTAAATTCTAGTATTTCTCAACAAAGAAAATCTTATTGATTATCACCTTTTTTTTTTTTTCTTTTACTATATTTATAAGTGATAGTGTTAACTTTTTACACACCGACAATAAAATTTTTAAATTCTATAAATTAAGAAATTGACATGTGCGTTATTTATTATTTATTATTTTTTAAATATATTTTAAGAAAATAAAAATTGTATATCATTTTACTAATCATAATATGTAAAGGCCAATATTAAGAAAAGCGAAATCAGAGTTACCAATCAGACTAGTTAAATCGATAACCGATAGTTTGTCCAATATTATTATAACATTGAGAATTCTTTGAACAAGTAAAAACCGATTGAATTGCTAAAAAAAATCAATAAAAACTGTGGAAAAAAAAACAATTCTAAACAAATTTATCATGTATGACAAAGTTTTAACTCCTTAAACTCTATCAAAGATGGTATTAATTAGCAAAATATATATTTTTAATATGTATTAACTATGCTTAATAGTTATTTAATATTTTATTTTTTAATGCAATCGATCAATCTAATTGATTTAACTAATTGAAACAATTAAACTAACAATTGAACTCTCACTTGTTTGAATTCTAGTATGATCTTTTAAGCTTTGCAAAAAAAAAACCTCAATTGAAGATAATTTCTGAAGTTCTAGCAAAGTAAAAAAAGGAGTAAAATTGTGAACATAGGGTAGGCCTGTAAGGTTAACCCAACCACAAAGGGAGGACATTAGCCGGTGGGCCAAAAACTAATTAACTGTTTTAATTTTACCTTGACAAGGAAGACGCTTAAGCCCAAAGAGGCAACCAAGCCCATAAAACTATAGAAGAACGAGCACTCAAAACTACGATTGTAAAACGAAAAACTTGAAGTTTAATCGATACAGTTTAGAAATTAAATTTTAATATTTATAATTTTTTAAATTATTTTTATAAAAAAACTATAAAACTAAATACCAACTAAATATAAAAAAAAAATCATCCCTTTTTTCTCTCCGTCTCTTTCCCTCAAATCCGCTCGAACGGTGGCCCAGATTTATAGGCCCCTCCTCGTTATTACACACAAATTACTCTCTCTCTCTCTCTCTCGCCCTCTGCCGCTGTTTCTTCAATCAAACTCTCCTTCTCTTTCTTTCCGTATGGTTGCGAAACGCACGATAATTCAAGGTTGGTTCCTTTTAAGATCTTCCTTTTTTCTTTTCTTTTTGTTTCTTTATTTTGATTTTTCGTTAAATGGAAAATTAAAAAAAAAAATCGCTGAGAAAGTTGGAGCGCTAATAATTTCGAATCTAATGCATTGGTTGCTTTCACTACTTCAGCAAAAAGGAAATTCGATTTGCTATCTCAGTTAAGCTTTTTGGATTTATTTTCTTCTCTTTTTTTCTTTTTGCCTTGTGTATCTTTGTTTGGTTGCTGAGAAAACCGAGGTTAAGATTAAAAATGAAAAAAAAGAGAGGGCGGAAAAGTTTTCAAACGTTCTCTCATTTTATTTTACGAAGCTGGGAATCTTAGCTTAGGTTAATATTTATGTGCTCAGTTGAGGTTTTATTCACGTAAGTTTTCGTATTCAGTTTAAGCTTAACTATTTAAGCTGGAGATGAGCAATTTCCTTTTTAAATGGAAGTGGAACTGAATGGTGTTACCATCTAGGTTTTGATTTAGAAAATGATACCTAGGTTTTTTAAGATTTCTTTGGTAATCTGTTTAGTTAAAGCAATATCTACTATATGATGATGAGAATGAATTAAGGGGATATACGTTTGAAAATGCATATTCTCTGTTGCATGAATGGTGCTGAGTTGTGAATGAAAGTTAAGTCAGGGTATCCAATGACCGAGATAGTTGCTTTATGATAGCTCTTTTCAGAGTCTGCTCCGAGCAATTTGTTCGTAGCTATTATGATATGTTGATTTCTTGACATTGTTTTCCCATAAATTTAGATTTTGCCCCTACATATACTGCCTATTTTTGGTTTCTGATTATGCCTTCATTTCGTCAAGATTGTCGATGTCAATGAAAAAAAGTTGATTGCTATATCAAACTAATAAATTATGTAATTAATATAATAGTTTGATATAGAATGAGCTTTGACGAGGTCCATTAGCTCTTTTTTGCTTTTGCTTAGCATGTTTCAAGCCTCCTTTGTTTTTCCCCCTCAAAAAGCAAAAAAGCTGTTTTGTGGTACATTATGGGTTGGGTGATTTATTGCTGTTTCAATCTTGTGCAATCAACCCTCCCCCTCACTTTGAAAATCGTAGTTCTCTTGGGAAGCAAGGCTCAGATTTGGCAAACTAGAGAGTTGATTTATCAATGTTGTTGAAAATACAATAAAAATCTCTTGTGTTTTCTTGTAATAATTACTTTGTGTTACTTTGATAGACGTTGTAGGCTTTTTTTCTTCTTCCCTTTTCTCCTTATGGTAGTTTTTCCATTTTCAATATGCATATCTATATACACACGCACACACACATACAGGAGTCCCATAGGGCAGTTTTTCTTACGGTCTAGTTTGGAAAAATAAATGGTTTGTATTTAGTGTTGTCCATTGAACTTTAATCTGTAGCCTATCAACGACCAAGCAATAAAACCGGCAATAATTTGGTTTCTAATGAAGTATAAAGTCCCATGATTTCTTATTCTATTCATTATTATTTCCTTTTTTGTTTTTCGTTTTGCTTGGCTTATGTCTGCTATAACATTAGATCTCCGTAGTTGATATTTTACTTATTTTGGTTGGATAATTAATGTTGAACCCTGTAATATTTCTATCTCCCAGAGTTTGATTATCCAAAATTAGATTGTAGACCGTCTGCTGCTGGCACGTGGAATGCAACACGAAAAATTCTTACAAGCTGTGATTGGTAAGACTTGTTATTTTTGTTGTCAATTTCAGGCGAACGTGTACCATTTTTGGGTTTTAAATTGTATGTTTGGATCTTTGGATTCTATAATCTGAATAAATTTACCATCCACTCTATCAAACTTATTTATTTATATGTTAAAATTATAAATCCCTTACTAATTGTAGTAATATGGTGCTGCTGGTATGTGTCGCTAGCCTTATAATTGATATGATCAAGGTTGAACATATGGGCGTTTCTCCATCACAAGCAAAGAGTAAAAATGGAAAGCATTCTTTCCTTGAAGAAAGTACATTAGAAGAGGCCCATGAATTTGGTACTGAATATTTACATAAGGAACTTTCAGAAAATAAAAATCAATGTGGCTGCGCAATAACACAAAATGAATCAGCAGAAATTGCCACTGGCGGGTCTTGCTCCGGCATTCACGAACGATCCTCTGAATATGTGGCTAAGAGTTCTTCCCCTGAAGATTTAGGACTGCTTCCCAAAGGCATCAGTGAGCATAATCGTACTGATCAATGTTTTTGCCCTCAAGAAACTGTATCAGGAAAGACACATGAGTATCATTCTGGATATGTACACAAGGAGAAATCAGAAAAGGAGCATCAGCCTGGTTTTGAAATTGTTGAAAATAAACTTGAGGAAGCCTGTACTTGGGTTTGTGCTCTTCCTGCTAAACATTTGCAGCCATTTTCTAAAAGTTTGTCTAAGAACACTATTAATGAAAGTTTAGGGCTGTCACCAGAAGATTCAAGTAAACATACCCATACTGATAAACTTTCGTGTTCCCAACTAGTTAGTGCAGAGCCAACAGTAGGCTTCAGTTCTGGAAACATGTGTAAGGAACTTAGAGAACCATCAGAGCAAAGAAAACAGATTGATTTTGACATTTTACCAAATAGTACAGAAAAAAGCACTACTTTATTATCTACTAATGTTTTTAATCAAGCCTTGCAATTGAATCCTGAAGATACAGACAAGAGTAATTGTGGCAAGCATTTACAACCAACTTCTGAAGGTGCGAGCAATGTTATACAGACTAGTCAAAGCTTTATTGTTGACCCTTTAGAATTACCTCAAGAATTTGCTTCGGGATATCCTAGCATTCAACAACCAAGGCTCCATTGTGAAGATGTGTCCAGAAATTCTGGTGCAGAACAGCATGAAACAATGCCTAAGAATTTACCCAAGAATTTTGGCCGATGCAGGAATGGGAAAACTTCAAAAATGATAAAGAAGAAATATATGCTAAGATCTTTGACAAGCAGTGACAGGGTTTTGCCATCAAAATCGCAAGAGAAATCTAAGGCTATTGAGATGAGCAATAATTTGGCTGATGTTGATTCTAGCGAGCAGCGAAAAAGGAGGAAGAAGAAGAGGAGGAGGGAAATAAGAGAATTTGTTGATGATTATTCAAGAATCAGGGGACATCTTAGGTATTTATTGAATCGAATAAACTATGAGCGAAGCCTGATTGCTGCGTATTCTACAGAAGGTTGGAAGGGTCTAAGGTATGTTTATTTTACTGTTTTACCTTGGATCTCTTTGCCACAGTGTTGTTTATGAACTAATTATCGTGATAAAGTCACAAAATATTTTTGTCTCAATGGTAAACCTGATATGTTATAGATTTCATATAATTGCCAAATGGAGGACGAAGCAAAGAATGAGTTTAATCATCTAAACATCCCTTGTAATTTTCACCATCTGATGGTTTACTACCTACTTGCTACCATCAACTTGTATTGCTTTGAGAATATCTTGTCTAATACCAATCTCGAAGTTGATGGAATGACAAGACTATAATAACTTACCTTCGAATCTTCATCTCTATGAACAGAAGAAATCTCAGGGAGCTGAGCTTGTATATTTATTTAGCTTTCTGCAAGCTTTCTTCTTATTAGTTTATTACTAGTTTCTTCCTCATTTTTCATCTGATATCAGTTTACCTATAGTATAATGATTTAGTATGTATTTCCTTTCCAAGGTTTTATCTGAGTCCTTTGCAATTTCTGAGAGAAAATTGTTTTCATCCAATAGTAAGAAAGTATTTGAAACTTTAGTGTATTATTAATAGTGAAGTCAACTCTTTTTATGATTAAAGTGTTAAAAATAATTAATTTTTAGATTAATTCCACAATCAGATACTGGAGATTTATAATCCGCAATCAGATATTGTAGATTATAATTTTGTAAATCTTACTTTATGTTTGTCATGTTGAGATATTAAAGATATTTTCAGCATAAATCTGCAGAGAATAGGTTTTTTGGAAACACTTTCAAGAAGAACAAATTGAAATATGGGATGAAATGCAAAGTTGTCACCTTTTGAAGCTGAAATTGATTCTTTACATCTGTGTCTGTCATCAGGGTTGTGTGATTGTTCATTTCCCCATGGATAGCTAATGTATGTTTGTTGCTTTGGACTCTTCTGTAACCTGCAGCATAGAAAAGTTAAAGCCAGAGACGGAGCTTCAACGTGCTTCATCTGAAATTCTTCGACGCAAATTGAAAATCAGAGATTTATTTCAACATATCGATTCATTATGTGCTGAAGGAAGGCTTCCAGAATCCTTATTTGATTCCGAAGGACAAATTGACAGTGAGGATGTAGGAGAATCATAGTTAATAACATTGGTCATATATTCTTAGTTGCTATTTTCTTATTGATAATAATTTTTGTCTTAGAATTAGAAATGCTTAGACATGAAATTCTCCAATTGCAGATATTTTGTGCCAAATGTGGGTCCAAGGACCTGCCTGCTAACAATGATATCATACTCTGTGATGGTGCTTGTGACCGTGGATTCCATCAATATTGCTTGCAACCGCCTTTGTTAAAAGAAGACAGTAATACTTTCCGTTGCATGTTTGAGAGTAATACATTGGTAAATAGGGTTTTTATTTTTTTTATTGTCATTAATGCTTTTCTTTTGCCACCCCCTACCTTCTGGATACAGTTCCTCCCGATGATGAGGGTTGGTTATGCCCTGGATGTGATTGCAAAGTCGATTGTATCGAATTGGTTAATGAATCTCAAGGAACAAATTTTTCTCTAACTGACAATTGGGAGGTCAATAACCAATTTTCATTCTTTTCATTAGTTCGTACTCAGTTTGATTGTTTTTATTCCTTACCATGCTTGTTCGTATGACAGAAGGTTTTTCCTGAGGCAGCGGTACCTGCTGCTGGACAAAATCAGGATCCTAACTTGGGACTACCTTCAGATGATTCTGATGATAATGATTATAATCCTGTTAGTTCAGAAACTGATGAGAAGGAACAGGGAGATGAGTCAAGTTCTGATGAATCTGATTTCACTTCTACATCTGAGGAATTGAAAGTAACAGCTAATGTCGATTCGTATTTGGGGATTCCATCTGATGACTCAGAGGATGATGATTATGATCCTGATGGTCAAGATCATGATAATGTGGCTAATCGGGAAAGTTCAACTTCTGATTTTACATCTGATTCTGAAGATATTGGTGCTATGTTAGAAGATGATATTTCTTCCGAGGAAGATGAAGGCTTCATGTCTAATAGCGCTTTCAGGGATTCCAAGAGACAGAGACCTAAACTTGGCGGAAAGGAATCTTTGAATGATGAGCTGTTATCAATAATGGAATCAGCTCCTGCACAAGATGGTGCTGTTGTTTCTGAGAAACGGAACAACGAAAGGTTGGACTACAAAAGGTTATATGATGTGAGTGTCGGTTAAAAATAAAATACTATCTTCAACATGGTTCTCTCTCCTATTATTTAAGTTACTTTTGGTTTTTATTTTTCCCCATTTAGAAAACTTGCCATGATCAAATGCTATAGTAGTTCATATAACTTTGTGCATGATGGAATCACTCTCCAAAATGCCTTGTATTTGGTCATTTCCTTTATGATTTGCTTATCTTTCTTTTGGATACATACAGGAGACTTATGGCAATGTTCCTTCTAGTTCCAGTGATGATGAAGATTGGAGTGACACCACTGCACCAAGAAAAAGGATGAAATTTACTGCAGTCACAGCATCAGTGCCATCAAATGGAAATGCTTCTGTCAGTGCGATGGTGTCAGGTTATGATGGTTTAAAGCAGAATCCCGAAGAGACTGAGCATAAACCTAGCAGAAAAACTCAGAAGAAGACAAATTTTAAGGATAAAGATTTATCACCCGCTGAATTCCAGGGAGGCGCTTCTGTCTCTGGTTTGAGTGGGAAAAAAGCAGGTTCATCGACATATAGAAGACTAGGAGAAGCTGTAAAGCAGGTAAATATAGTGTGTTATATGACTTCGATAACACATGATAGGCAAAACTTCTATATGATCAAGCTTTTCGTTTCTGAAACTAATCCAGATTAATTTGATTAATATTTTAGTTTCTTCTGAAAAATTATAGATTGATTTGGTGAATCTTTGCTTTATAGAGACTTTATGAGTCTTTCAAGGAAAACCAGTATCCTGACCGAGCCATGAAAGAGAGTTTGGCTAAAGAGCTTGAAATAACTTTCCAGCAGGTCTTAGTTCTCTCTATTTAATGCAACTAAATGTCGTTTTTTTTCCCTCTCAACTACCTCACTTTTTCTTAAAAAATTTGGTCAACCTAATTTTGTTTTTCCTTTTAGTTCCTTGTGACAAGTTCTTGTATTTGTGCAGGTTAGCAAGTGGTTTGACAATGCTCGCTGGAGCTTCAACAATTCATCATCTATTCACGAAACCGCAGCTGAAAAAGTTCCACAAAATGATATTGCGTCGGCTCCTCAAAAGAAAAACTGAAAGATCGAGATCAAAAAAAGAACTCGAAACGGTTGAATGAGGGGGAATTCATGCCAGCTGATTTAGATTCAAAATCTTGATTGGGAAGCAAAGCTCCCAGGTAAGCATTAAATCAATGTATACTAGGCAGGCTACAGACAAGGAATTTCTTAGTTGAGAAAATTTTGTATTTTTCATTGTCCTAGGAGAAAATATAGCTTTAGGGGAAAAAAAAGGTTCCGATTCTTATCAAAGTAAGCTATTTGCTATGAAATGACCTATTGATTTATATTCAAAATTCGCTTAAAAAAGCATTTATATTGTCTGTATTTTTTTAATTGACTAATAAAGTGTTGATTTTTATAATAAACAACCATGACTCTTGGTATTACCTGCCTGACACGCCCTTGTTCCATAGTTATTTCTTTCATTATCTATCAGAGAAGTGATATATTTTCTTTCTGGATTTGACAAAGATTAGGACTTGCTTGATGCTTTTAACATGCAAATGAGTATGCTAGAACGAAGATTACGTTGTTGGATTATTCGACGTTGATGTATTTTCTATATTGAGGTAGCTTGATTAGAAAAAAGTCTTAAAGTTTAATTCAGTTAATTCTTACTTTTACTTTTAACAGGTGGCATCAATAGGGTTAGAGTTTTAATTTCAGTATTTATAATCTCTTGCATCTTTTTAGACTTTGTAAAAATAAATTTTACTATTAACAAGATTTTTCGGTTTAAACCTAAAATGGAGAGGAGCCGAATCCATATTTTCTCACTTAGGGTAGACCTGTTCAAGGGTTAGGTTAACTGTTCAAGTTCGAAGATTTATCCGATATTTGAGAGAGTTTGGACAAAACATATTAAGCTTAAAAAATAAATTAAAAAAAAATTAGATCTAATTAAAAAATGAGAAGGGTTTTGACTCTTAACTTTTAAAGTTCGAGTTCGGCTCGGTCTATTTTAGTATTACCTAATAAGTCAGCTGAGCGTATTGCTGCCGAGGCACATCGAGACTCTGGGCGGCAACAATGTCTCCACAGCCGTGTCTAAGGCCCAAGCTTGAGCTGCCATTGCGACCTGCGTGGGCTTACTCCTCAAGTTGATCAGCGGATTGGCTCCTGTCATTCCTCATCTGATCAGGATGCATCAGCAGCTGCCATCCACTTTCCTTTCAACGATTTCAAGAAGTTTTTGCCTCTTTTTTTAACGTCATTTTCATCTTTCTTTTGCGATACTTATTTGCTGTCAATTTCTCGCCCATATTTCGCCTTGGATGAAATTTAGAGTCCAATTGCGGTTGCATTCCAAACCAACACGATTCGTAGACAATGTCTCGTGGATGACGAGGCTCTCACCCTCTACGGCAGCCCTTTCCAGGGGACTCGGGCTCGGTCCGCCGCTGAGGATGCTTCTCTGGACTACAAAGACTACGTGTGGCATGATTGACAGCTAAGTTTACTTAGATGCAACAACGCATACTTTTTTCCCTATATAACGAGGTTATCAGTTAGAGCGGCCTGCGAGCTGATTGACTAAACCATTTTTGGTTCACGTCAATTTGTTAATTGGATCGCTTTTACAATTCAGTCAGTTTATAAGAAATTTAATGATTCATTAGGTTTTAAATTGATTCATATGAATTAAATATGATTTTTTTAAAAATAATTTTAAAAGTATATATTTATGTAATTTTGCATATTAATTATTCATTATTTTTTCATTTTTCATTAAAAATGAATGTTTCTTTTAAAAAAAATACAAAATAAAAACTAATAATAATAAGATATTTGTAAGGTTAATTCATCATTGTTTGCTTGATAATAACTAAAAACTTTTATTTGCATATTTCTTCTTTGCTCGCTTGATAACATTTCAATTCAAGCTTATTCATCATTTTACCATCTTAAACCAAGTAATCTTTTTCCTCACAGCTTTGGACTAATACAAAGGGATTAAGAAAGTTTAATTCCAGCTACAGA
This sequence comes from Adansonia digitata, assembly GCA_029448705.1. Taxonomy (NCBI): domain Eukaryota; kingdom Viridiplantae; phylum Streptophyta; class Magnoliopsida; order Malvales; family Malvaceae; genus Adansonia; species Adansonia digitata. The sequence continues at coordinate 1,650,885 of JAQSVH010000004.1, forward strand.
CATTTTGTCCAATACCGGCGTCAACTACTATCCAGTTCTTATGACAGAAATACTCATAATCTTCAACCACCAGCTCTTATCAATGCTTGCAGACAAGGCAGCATTTTATCGGTGTGGCTTTCTACGTTGGAAAGGGGTTGGTCAGCATGGTATATTATGCTCGTAAAGAGTAAGATTTTTAGGCCTTTAAAAATAATTCCATTTTAATTATGATTGCCGTATCAAATCATCAATTAAAAGCATATTTGTTGACCATATCAAAGGTGCGTTGTGCCGTGGAAGAACCCATCACCTGATCGTGACCTGATAATTCGTATATTCGTATTATGTTTTCATATTTTTTTATCGTATCATAATCATGTTTAAAATATTTTATATTTATGTAAATTTTAATACGTTAGTAATTCGTATATTATAAATTTTTTATATATATAATATTATGCTGTGTTTTAATAATCTTACGTATGCAATATTCTTATAATCATGTATAATATTATTGGGTCTAGATTTGAGCTATTTCATAAATGTTGACAATTTTTTTTTCTACAATGGAGGCACAGTTTTGAATAGGATATTGAAAACTTGAGAACCTAATTCTAGGTCATCATAGAATCAAAAAGTTCAATTAATTTTAATTAATGCCTAATTAAACAAAAAATGGATATAGGATATATATATATATATATTCTATTTTTTACCCAATGGAATATTATTGATGAATAAAAATATATCGAAATATGCTTTTTTTTTTCCTTGAGAAACCATATGGGATATTGTTAAATCATCATCATCTATAGTAAAACGTATTGGTATATCTTCTATATATATATATATATAAATATATAAGTATGTACTCAAAAAGTCCACAACGTAAATATCCTTTTAAATAAATAAAATAAATAAACGTTTATAGATCTATAGTCGTTTGTAACCATTAAAGAATGTAATAATAAATTATATTTCATATTTTTATATATAAAAGAAATATCTTCATCTCTATAATACCAAAATTTGATTCTGATTTTAAGTTTTATAATTATGCTATTTAGAAAATTAACTCATGATTACGTCATCAAGATAACAATGTCTACATAATCTTTCCTTTATGAAATAATATCTGATTTGATTTGAATTGAAATCTGTGATTAATCTTCTTTTGATTATAATATATGAATAAAAAGGTAATGATCAAATAATAGTAAATGATATATAATATAGAAAAAAATTATTGATAAGATGGTAATAAATGGTGGAAGATAATAGTAAATTTTATAATTATAATTGTATAACTTTATATAACTTATTAATTAAACATAAAAAATTTTATATTTTTATAATATGATCAACCTTATAATATCTAATTGAAGTTATAGTAATTTAAAAAATTAACTTACAATTAAATTATTAATTATATATTTTTAAATTATTACATCAAATTAATTAATAAATTATTGATAAATTTTATTGTAACATATTATAATTCACATGTAGGTGCACGTGTCGAAAAAACTAAAACGTATATATATATACATATATATATATTTACATATTGGGAGATTTTTTTCAATAACTAGTAAATCCGTTATTTGTTGATTAAATTTGTAAATTCGTTTTATTTTGTAAATAATTGCATGAATCTATCAGTATAAATGCAAGATCCACCTCCATGATGTGCTTTAATTACTTACTTAATATATATTAAAAAATATGGAATTAAAAGCTAATATATGCATAGACTTATACTATAATTCTTCCATCATATATATATATATATATATATATAACTCACCCTTGTTTTGTCCTATCATGTACTTTTGAACAGATCAGACTCACATTTTTGCTACTAAACAAAATATGCAGCCAATTACAGTTAAAGCACCATTTATTGTGATGATGTTGTTCACCATTTGTTTGAGGGTTTCCTCCTCCGTAATTGGTGCTAATTGTAGCACCGTAAACGGTGGCTCTAAATTTGCATCTACTATCGTTGTAGACAAGTCTGGTGGTGGAAACTTTAGCTCCATTCAATCTGCCATCGATTCCATTCCTTCAAACAATGATCGATGGATCCAAGTTCGAATTAATCCCGGTGTTTACAAGTAATTTTCCTTTGTTTTAATAGACAACTACTATCAGTCTATATTACTCGAACTTTTCAATTTTTTTTAAAACATTCATTCTTGATAATTGTATCTAACACACAGGTATAATTACGATTTTCAAATATATAAAAAAAACTTTTGACAGATCAAATACATTCGTTTTGAACATAATCAATGCGGATCCAAGAGGGGTAGGCAGGGGCTTTGGCTAAACCACTTGGCTTCTTCAAACTTCCTAGATTTTTAAGAATTATCTTATTCGAAAAAATTAAAAACCTATTTTAATCCTTGATTTTTTTATTCCGACCCTCAATATAAAATTCTTTTACTTTATCCGCTAAACATATTTTTATATTTTATATTTACATTCGAGTTTGGATAATATGCGTCTTTAATTACTCGAGTAAAGATCCTCTTGTTACATCTGAATTAACACTAGCTACCTTACTTACTAGCCTTGTTTTGTTTTGAAAAATAAAAAACAGTGAGCAGGTAAGTATTCCAAGAGACAAGACTTGTATTTTTCTTGAAGGAGAAGATCGAAATGTCACAACCATTACCTTTGACGCCCACAATACAACGGCTTCAAGTGCTACTTTCACTTCTATTGCCAACAATATCGTTGCAAAGGGCATCACTTTCAAGGTCAAGTTTTCAACCCTAATTTCCTCTTCATCTCCTAATATAACTGATTAAAATCGATCATAATCGTAAATCCTTTATGGTAGAACTTAAATATCAGTGCTTAAAAAGAAAGAGCTATAGCTGTTGATTTTGATCTACTATACGTACTGCAGAACTCGTATAACCATTTGATTGAACGTCAACTGTCCAGCGACGATTCAATTCCACCTATGAAACAGGCAGTTGCGGCGAGAGTTTTAGGCGATAAGTCCGCATTCTTTGATTGCGGTTTTCTGGGGCTGCAAGATACGCTGTACGACGCACGGGGCCGCCATTACTTCTCCAACTGCTATATCGAAGGGGCAATGGATTTTATCTGGGGTAGTGGCCAATCTTTCTATGAGGTAAGGATGATATTAGTTCAATCCTGACTCTGATTTTTTTTTAATTATAATTAATATATAATATTTTATTTTTTTAAAAATATAATCAAATTTAAAAATTAAATTGATTGAAATAAAATTTTATAAATCCGAATCTAATCGATTTGATGTTTTAAATTTAAAATAATATCCTTGTCTAAAATATTTTAAAGTCTTTTTACACTAATTTTAAAAAAATAATATATTTATTTTTAGGTTATATAAAAATTAAAAATTAAATAAAAAATCCGGTTCGAATAATTATAGCCTTTTTTTTTAAATTAAAAACTAACTTAAATATATATAATTATTATCGAAAAGAAATCAAACTTGTAATTCAAATTGATTTTTGATTTTCTCGATTTTTTTTCTTAACCCTACCGCGAGGTAAGAAAAATATAGCCACCAACAGATGTTTTATTTTCTCTCTTTTTTTTTTTTTTGCAGGATTGTTCAATAAATGTTACTGCTGGTGCATATTCTTCACGACTTCGTACAGGTTACATAACAGCTCAGGGACGAAATTCATGGGATGATCCAAGTGGTTTCGTGTTTAAACAGGGCACAATCTCAGGCACTGTGCAATCTTTTCTCGGAAGAGCCTATGGTGCTTATTCTAGAGTGATATTTGACGAGACAACATTCGATTTTAAGTTGGTTCCTCAAGGCTGGTTTGCCTGGAATTTCCGCGGAAAAGAGTAAAACTCTTCCTTACTATTATTGGTGTTCATTATTCAATTTTAACCCAATTAATCAACCACAATTGAATTCCGTTCGATTATTAGGTTAACAGAAAAAAAGAAATCCTGGTTTAGTTATATGATGAAGAATTTTTTTAAAATTTTGTTTATCCGTTAATTCGATTAAAATAACTAAATAAATCAAATTACTTAAAAAATATTAAAATATTATTTTTTAAAGATAAAATATAATATTTTTAATGGTTATTACATGTTTTAATTTTTTAAATTATTGAAGATTTTGTTTTATTATCGTAGATATACTTTTTATTTGTATTTAACATTTGAATATCTGTCGGATGATTATATTTATTTTAATTATAAAAAAATTAAAAATTTAAGATTATAAAATATAAAAAACTACTAAACTTCAATTAATATGAAATTTTTTCTAATTTAGTTCGGTTAATGTTTAAAAGAAATAAAAAAATTAATTAATCCAATTAATAAAATTTTGATCAATTAATTAATTTAACTGACCGATTAAATATCCCTATTCATGATCAACTTCTTATTATTATTTTTCTAATACAAAATTTTGAAAACATATTACCTACCATAATTATACTAGAATTAACTAATTAGCATTCAAAGTTATATAGAGCCCATAAAAAAATTACGTGAAGGTCACATTTATAAATGATAAACCCTTAAATAATTTTTAATTGTGATTAGATAATTATAAGATTATCCTAAGAAAAATTGTAAGTTAAATGCTCCTAAAATTTTGTGTCATAATTCCTTGAATAATTAGATACTAATATTAATACGTGTCCTTTTGTTTGTTTGTGCAATAAAATTAAAATTTTCAGAGGAAATATCACGTATGCTGAGGTGAACTGCAAAGGGCGAGGATCCAACACTTCCAAGCGTGTTCCATGGGAAAAGAAGCTTAACTCCTCCCAACTGGAAGAATTCTCATTATCGTCTTTCGTAGACCAAGATGGATGGATTGGCAAATTGCCATTAAATGCCAGCATTTAATGGCAATTGCACTTAAAACATAATTTATTTTTAGTATTTCACATAATTTTTTAAGAATAAACACTGTAGACTAATTATTATTATTATTATTATTATTATTAATCAATTTACAAAATTATAAAACCAGCATTTGATCATTGCACTTACATAAATTATTTTCTATTGTTCTTAGATATTTTTTGCAATTTTTTATAATTTAATTTTGGATTTTTTTAAATGTGCTAGTTAGTAAAATTATTTTTTTCACATATTAAATTGACAAATAAATAATTATTTTTTCACCATATTCGTATTATTTAATATTTCAAATTACCACAGCTATAAATTGAATCAAGTTCAGATAAGCTGTCATTATTCTTTTTATTATTATTCTCGAATAGAAATAGTTTATAATTTTATTTTTTTCTTCTATCATGATATTTTAATTGAATATAATGCACATAAATCGAATTTTTTTTAATTTTGTTCATCAAGATATTTTCTGTTAAATATTAGCACCGCATCACATTTTTCCAAGTTGGTTTTAAATTTTTTTATCATGTCATTTTTAAGCTTTATATATATATATATATATAACAACTTTTATAAGGATTCAAAATTAAAGATATAATGATAAATTTGCTCCAAAATGAGAAGTATAACGATAAATTAAAAAATTATATTTTTCAAGTTGGTTTTAAATTATAAAATTAATGATAAATTTGAACCATTCAAATAAATAAAATGATAAATTTATAACGATGAAAGTTCACTGAGAGTCCTTATATTATAGTGGGAGAGCATTTTAGTTATTTTCCTATTAAATTCAATATTTTAACTTTGTGCGTTTGCAATTGAAGCAAAAAAGCTAAAATAGTTAATGGAGTTAAAAAAAAGCCGTTTAAGTGTTGATAAAATACTGATATGTTATGTAATATGGTATTTTAAATTTTATATAAATATGTTTCAATTTAAGGTCGGGAATTTAGATCTTTTTTTGTATAAAATTTAAAATTTTTCATCACATGATATATCAGCATTTTGTCAGTATTTAAATGATTTTTTTAACACTGTTAACTATTTTTCTTATTTGCTACAATTATAAAAATACAAAAACTAAAATATTAAATTTAAAAATAGTACAAAGATTACAATACTCCATTCACTATAATACTAGGACTCCTAATAGAGTTTTACCAATTTATAATATATCATATAAAATTTTGATTTTTATCTATTTTAATAATTTATATGCATTTATTTAAAAAATGTTCGTATTTTAGGATGTGTTAATTGGATTATAAAAGATAATGTAAACTTTTGGTACTAAAGTAAATTGACCTCGTTTTCATGGTTGCTATGTAGACTTGTCCGGGTTATTCGTTCATCCCAAACTTTCGAATTATTATTTATTAATAAATATATTAATATAAAAAATATTTTATAAATAATAAAATACACTACTCGATCTGATCAACAAACCGTCATTAAAAGGCGGGAAAAATCATTTCAAAATAAATAACAGTGGTATCCGTACAATCTCCCGCTTATCTGTCGCTGCCTTACCTTTTTTCTCATATAAAAAAAAACAGTAATAACAACGAATGGACCTTAAACAAGAAGTTTTACGAATTCTGCAAGAATCCATTGATTAATCACCAAAAAAAATGGAAGTTGATCAAGAGAACCGCGTGCCGTCAACGCGCTCGTCATCTAAGAAGCGAACTTTCGTGACTAACTCTCTGCTTCCGCAACCTTCCTCGGCCAAGAAACGAGTCGTTCTTGGTGAACTCAACAGCTGGCCCGATATCGGGTCAGATCAGAACCCAAAATGCAGATCCAAGGACAAGGAAGACCTGGGTAGCGAGAAGAAGCCGACGCGCGATTTGAAAGAGAAAAAGGAGCAAGAGCCTAAAGATGTGATTGATGAAAGCTTTGGCGATTCGAACAAGTGCTCTTTCTCATCTTCCATATATGGACATCTCCACTCTTTGGAGGTACGTAGAAATAATAATTTTCCCCCTATATTCCGTTTTATTAACATTCTATTTGCTTTGGAAAAGTTTGATGCGTTTGTATCAATATGTATTAGGTATTAAACTTGATTTGAGAAATAGTCATTTATTTATATAAAATTCTGATTATGGAAATCTGGGGTTTAGGGTTTTTAAAACTTTGGACAGTAATTGAACTTGCAGTCATTATTGCATTTTTTGTCGCATCACGTTTGTTATGACTATGAATATAATAAGTAATATTGTGATCAATTATAATAAATATCAATCATAAATATCGGAAGCAAAGAGAGCTTAATTGCAAAGTAACAAGTGTTGTGGCTGCTAGTTAAATCATGGACCTTGGTTTTAATTTGGTTTAAAGAAAAGTAGCAAGGGCTCTGTTTCATGCTCATGATAATTGATACATAAGAGAAACATGGTGGGCAAAATATTATAAAAGCTCAATTCACCTGCCTCGTTATGGCTAATGTTGAATTTGATTCAGATTGAGGAGAAAAGAAGGCCATTGCCCAATTACATGGAGAAGGTGCAGAATGATATTACAGTGAATATGCGGGAAATTCTGATGGAATGGTTGGTGGAAGTAACCGAGGAATACAAACTTGTTTCCGACACCCTTTATCTTACGGTGACATACATTGACAGATTCCTCTCTTCTCATGCTGTCAGCAGGAATAAGCTACAACTTCTTGGTGTTGCTTGCATGCTTATTGCCTCGTAAACAAGTTAACCCAGTTTTTTTTTTGATAATTCATTTCATTTTGTTATTGAATTGATCGATTCATTGATGACACAGCAAGTATGAAGAGATCACTCCACCTCATATTGATGATTTTTGCTACATAACAGATAATTCTTACACTAAGGAAGAGGTATATTACATCTCATAATTTATTGCATCTCTTTTTCTCGTTTTGTTTTGACTTTTTACCTATGAAAGCTTGACAACTTTGCAGGTGGTTGAGATGGAGAAAGACATACTTAAATTGTTGAATTTTGAGATTGGTACTCCCACTACTAGGAATTTTCTCAGGCAAGAATGCTGTCCGAATGTTTCAAGTTTCTGGCATTCTTTTAATCATTCTGATCCTTTTTTCCTCCCGAAATGTGATTTGCTCAATAATAATAGTGAGTTTAATGGTATGCGCTTGTTGGGCTTGCAGAATTCTGATGAGAGCTGCACAAGAAAAATGCAAAGTAAGCACAGAACACTGTATCACTGTCTATGTTATCTGGACTGGGTGTGAGTGTCGGATACAGGAATCTATTTGACATGGGTATATTCAAAAATTTTTAAGTCTTTCCATATATTTGGAGGGTTATACCCTCGTATCCATGTCTAAATATATGCTTGACATAGATACTTTTACGCAAATGAAGAGTCGGTGTAGCATAGATCAGTGTACTTAGTCGGTGTAGCATAGATCAGTATACTTACATTTGTCACTGCTGGTAGATTTTATTGATTGTGTGGTCTTTGTGTGCTCCACAGTATCAAGAATTGCAGTTGGAATTTTTAAGTTGCTATCTTGCAGAGCTAAGTTTGCTGGATTATGGGTGCTTACAATTCTTACCATCAATAGTTGCTTCAGCAGCTATTTTTCTTTCAAGATTCATTATCCAACCAAAAACACATCCTTGGGTAAGAAATCTGTATATTTTGTGATGTATTGTTTAAGTGCCCTCATATCTATGTTACTTAGACTTGGATACGAGTATGTGCTCAAAATGGGCATGTTAAATTTTTTTTTCTATGTTTTTCCATGTACGTGAAGGACCATATCCTTATACCATACTTTGTTTGAAAATATGTCAAACACGGTACTTAAAAAAATAAAAGTCAGAGCAACATAGCCTCAGATTGTGTATCTGACGGTGTCTTATATCACATGTTGGCAATTTACTGGCAAATTACTTGATCAGCTGAAGTGATGTCATGAAAAATGCTACAAAGCTTGTGGTAGTTTTGTGTTTTGCAGTGACTGGTTTCAATTAGATTAGATGTTTAACCATAAGTTTTGACATGAATGCATATCCACTGAGTAATTGACAAAGGGCAACAAATTAATCTGGAGAGTTAACCTTGGAATTGGATGGTTATGGGAGAAGGCCATTGAAATACCACTCTTAAAACCCATACCCAAAAGAGATGGGAGTCTTTGTTTCTAGAAGATTTTCTTGAAGGAGAGGTCCAAATCTTCCCCAGGTTTTCATCTTATTGATCAAGCTGCCTGTAAAGCAAACAAATAAATGTTGCAAAATTACAATTTTAGACTATGTTACTGGGACTTAGGTGTGAGTTTTGGATATGGGTATACGCCTCCCACGGATATATTCAATTTTTTTAAAGTTCTCCCACGTATTTGGAGGATTCTTGAAGGGTTATATTTTCATACCATGTTCAAAAATGTTTTGGATATGGATATTTTTAAAAAAATGAAGAGTTAGAACAACATAAATCTTAGAGATGGCAATGAAGCAGAAGCAATAATAACCAGGAGAATTTTTTGAGATTGTTCATGCTTCTAATAAGATAGCATATTCTTTTCCTTGTCTTGCAGAGCAAGTCACTGCAATTTTACTCTGGTTACAGACCAACTGACTTAAAGGAATGTGTTTTTTCCATCCATGCCTTGCATCTGAATCGAAGAGGAAGTTATTTGAGGGCTGTGACAGAAAAGTATACGCACCATAAGGTGATTATCTAGTTTTTAAGTTCAATGTTGCATCTTCGTATTATAGCAGGATTAGCGTCCAACTAACAATAGTTTCTTTAATTGGCTGAACAATGCTAGGTATTTTTGTATTACATCAGCGTTTATTCATGTTTGATACTCATATACATAGTTAGATATGATTATGAGGAAATGACTCTCCAGATACGTGGAGAAACTTGAAAAAGAAATAAGAATGCTAGTGTCGAATATATACACGTATCTAACACTCACATCCGAGTAAGAGTAACATAGTATTACATCAAGGATTTAGATCATGAAGTATTTTAAGACATAACGGTGCTACTTGTGCAACATTGTCTGATCAGAAATTTGATCCTATTTGAAACAGTTTAAGTGCGTGGCCATGTTGTCTTCACCATCAGAAGTCCCTGAATGGTGTTTTAAGGATGCTGTTGACGAATGATGTTAGGGAAATAGAAGATTTTGAACAAGTTTTATTCTACCAGTTTTTGTTCAACTGGACGATGATATCGTTATTCAACTGCTGGTTGAAAGTGGTGGTCTTGTTTTCTTGGTTTTGGGCCGGCGAAGTAAATTCTGAAACTCTATTAGTTTTGTAAATCATGATGCTAATTAGATAGCCCCATGCATATGATCACCGTAGTCCGGGACTGATTTTTTTTTTTGTTGGGTTTAAGTCTCAGTATTTAGTGTGTGTGTGTATATAATATATATATATATATTGTTTATTTGTGGAAATAAGGTACTTGTTTATGTCATGGGGTTTCCACATTGTTAGTTTTTTTTGCTGCATTTAATGACTGCTATAGTTTTTTTCCCTAAAAATTGGCAGTAAGTAGTGACATTTTCCTTTTTCAGTTGTTATCAAGGTTTGAACCCTAATTACTAAAATTAAGAGTTTAACATTTTACTGATAGATTACATAGCTGTTGATTAAGTAGTAACATTTTCTATACTCAAAACTTATTAAAATAGAAAAATTAATAGACAAGTAGTCGATCTATTTAAAGGTTGAATTCTTTGCTTAGTCTAACAAGCTTGGCTTTATAGATTTGTGCTTTGGACCAATTTTTTTATATTTGTGCTTACTCAATTTAGCTAGATTTATCATTCAATAATAAAAATAATAATTTTATTTAAATTTAATCATAAAATATTAATATTAATATGAAAATAAATATTTTAATAATATAATAAACAGTAAAATCAATTTTTAAACTAGTATGGGTTCGACTTGACTTAATTTGAATAAAAAATAAAATAAAAATTTCAAATTTTGACTTAACTTGATTCATGAACAAATTTAATGGATAAACTTAGATTTTAGCATCAAATTCTTACTTAGTTTTTTTTTTTTTTTTACTACATTCATATTGGGCTATAAAATGAGAAAAAATATTATCTACCCTATTATTTTAGCTTTAGACATTCTAAAATTAAAATTTTATATTTCAAAGATAAATTTTAAAGCTTTAATGAATACTTTGTTGTTGGTATTCTGATAGGAAATTTTTTTTTAATTTTAGAAGTGAATTAAGATATTTATTACTTGTTCAATTTGTTTTTTAATTTAAATTAAATTAAAAAAAAAAACATTTCTTAAGGGGCATGTTTCCAATGCCTTGATCAACTGGGCTTTGGGTCTTTCTAAAGGAAAAAAAGAAAACAAAGCAGGTTTCAAATCCCTGGAGGGATCAAGTAGGGTTTGCATATTTGGGCCGAGTGCCCAAAATGGATCCTAAATGGGAGAGTAACTACGCTGAGTAAAAACCGAAGATTTTGGTAGAGAAGAACGTTTTGTTGTAGACAACAGGGAAATCGGAAGTCGTGAAATTGATAAAGTCGGCGAAGATGGAATTGGAAGTAGACGAGAAAGACCTAAAATCGGCGGGAGCCGAGCTTTTGAAAGACGGAAGGAGAGGTTTACGTATCCATGGATGGGAGATCGAGTCTCGTAAACGCTCTATTCTCAATTCCTCGGCTCTCCAACAATGGGAACAAAACCTCCAAACTTCGCACTTTCCAGAAATGATTTTTGGTGAAAGTTGTTTGGTTCTTAAACACGTCCGCAGTGGCATCAAAATTCATTTTAATGCCTTCGATGCTTTGGCCGGTTGGAAACAAGAAGGTTTGCCTCCTGTTGAAGTTCCTGCTGCTGCTCAATGGAAATTCAGAAGGTAAAAATGTTGAATTCTTTCTTTTAACCCATTTTTAATGCAATTTACAATATAGTTTTTGATTATTTAGATTTTTCTTTTTTCTTTTTAAGTGAAACTAAAAGTGAAGCAAAATTGATTGCTTTGATTTTGCAGTAAACCCTTCCAGCAGGTGATATTGGACTATGACTATACGTTTACTACTCCGTATTGCGGAAGTGAAATGATTGAGCTTGATTCAGACAAGGTCTTGTTTATTTATTTTTTAATGTAACTCACTTTTAAATTGTTTCTTGAATTAGGGTTTCGTTCCTTTCTGTATGGAATTGTGCAATAACTGTGACATACATTAACAGTTTTGTTGTTTGGGAATTGAGAAATTAGGAATTTTTACAAAGGTTTGCCTTTGTTTCCTAGAGTTAATTTGATTTTTTTTAAACTGATGATGATGTTGTTTTTATTGGTATATTAAATTGTGATCAGCATGGAAGCGGGGAAATTTCTGGGGTGAGCTCAGGCCTCCATTGGGAGGATTGCAAAGAGCAGCTTGATGTGGCTGCACTCTCATTAAAAGAACCTATTCTGTTTTATGATGAGGTCAGCTTCTTAGATTATAAACATCGTATGAAAGATGACACATTGTAATTCATGTGCTTTTGTTGGCATTCTTATGGTTGGAGTTACAGAAGTAATCATGTTTGTTATGCAGGTAGTTTTATACGAAGATGAATTGGCTGATAATGGAGTGTCACTTCTAACTGTTAAAGTGGTAAATGTTGATTTGTTTGAATGGATTGTAATCCATACAATGTTAGAATGGAAGACAACTAATTGCATTACTTTCTTTTTTCCAGAGAGTCATGCCAAGTTCTTGGTTTCTGCTCTTACGATTTTGGGTAAGTGGGAGACTACTAATGATCTTATTAAGGGAAATCAATTTGCCTGATATTTTCCTATCAATCTCTTTTTTGCCCCATCAGCCCCCCCTTTTTTCCCTTTTATCCTGGAAGAAATTCTGAGTTTGGTTCATGCGGTTGCCTGAGAAACTCTTTAAGATATAAGCTGCTGCAAATTATTTCCCCTTTCAGCCACTTACTCGTTTTCTCTAACAGCTGCGGGTTGATGGTGTGCTAATGAGATTAAGGGACACCCGCATGCATTGTGTTTTTGATGAGAGTGCAAATCCTGTCATTCTTCGAGAAAGATGTTGGAGGGAAGGAACATTTCAATCTTTGTCTGCTGTAAGTATATAGTCACTCAGACACTCGCTTTATTTCTACTTGTTTGCATGCCCTTGCCCGCTCTAACATGTATTTATTTGTGCATATGTACTTGGGAATGTTACCTCGGAAGTTGTTATCTTCCTTGTGAGTTCAAGTCGCAAGCCACAGGCTTAATTCCTTGTTGCTGCAACTTTAAGTAGTTTTTCTTTATTCCTCCAAATCAGTGCCATATGAGAACTCATTTAATGAATTACTGTGTGATGTTAGGTTAGAGAACTTAAAAAATAAACTATTTCAAACGGCTGTTTTTCCTTATCCTTTGATGTGAATGGGTTGGGTAAGTAATCCCTTAAATTTAGGCTCAAGTTGAACTTCATTTCTATGCAGCATACTAATATGGTGTTATATTGAATTTAAATCCTGGAGAAGCAATTTGAATGTACAATAACAATGTTCTGCAATATAGCCTTGAGAGCCACAATTCATGACTTGCTAGGTTACCAGACAACTTTATCGTCAGCTTTGATGTTTTGTCAATCAAGGAATGGACTAAACTTTGCACATTGAATCTTATTTAGATATAGTCGGAACAAAAGCAGCTTTTCTCGCTTAATCTTGTAACATGATTTTGTTTGGATTCTTGATGCTTTTTCTAACTATGGTGCAGAAAGGATATCCTACTGATTCTGCTTCATATAGTGATCCGAGCATCATCAGCCAAAGACTTCCTGTCATCATGCATCAGACTCAAAAGCTTGTAATCCCGGGGTAACTTGTAGGCTGTAAAATTGCCTAGTACGACTGATTCATTATTTGTATGTGTGGTCATTGCAAATTTCAATCCATTTAGGTTGGATTCCAAAAAAAAAAAAAACAAAAACATTTTTCATGCATTTCATGTACCTCTAGCAAGCTACTCTTAAGATGTCATTTTGGGTGGAAACAAAGAGTAAGAATTCTCCGTCTAATATTTTGATTTGTCATAGTTTCATCTTTTCCAGCATTAACAATGACAAGTGCGAAGACTGAAAAGATATTAAGGAAAGTAGCTTTTGGAAATGGCATCAGATCGAAACATTAATTCATAAGAAATTTTTAACAAAAGAAATTGGTTTTATATGTTCTAACCAGGAAAAAAAATGGTTAAAGGTGAATAAGTTGCTCGTAAACAACAGGTTGTTATTTAGGTAAAGTTGAACATATGTATGTGATGGTTAACTAAGGGTTTTGATTTTTCTTCTGTTTGCTTTTTAGATTTAGGTCAGTTATTCTTTGATGTCAAAACTATCTTTCGGTAGTATTATTATTATTAACTTTCTTTGGATTTAATAATTTTAAACAAGATATGAAAAAACTAAAATGAATATTATATATTTAATAAATATATAAATTGTATAATAAATACAATATGACATGTTTAGGTATGATTAATATAATTTTATAAGATTCTGACGCATATGATGTGGCGCACATAACCAATGTTTTTTTTATCCACGGAATATTAGGTTTATCTCTTGATAAATTATTATTGGGGATTGATTGCAGCCTACTTCTCGAGGTTATAACAAACAATTTCCATTATTTTTTATTAGAAATTGATGGAATTCTCCATAAATTGTATTGGATTTCCACGAGTTAGTATGAACATCAGGGATTCATTTAGGCATATGGAGAAACTAGAAATTAAGAACTAAATTAAAGGGATATTTCAATTCTATGGTTCTTGTCAAAGAGATCCAATCGATACAACCAAAACCAAAGTAACCCACAATCTCATTGGGCGATCTTGATTCGTGCATAATAAACATGCTAATAACTAAAATACCAATTCACAGTGAAAGGATATTCATGGCGTTTCTTCTAGTTGTTATGCAGAAACATAACTTTAGCACTGAAACTCTCTAAACTCGTCAGGCTCCTACCCGAGTTAGTATCTATGCTTTTGATTGATGAACAAATCTCCAACAGTTACCAATTCACAGATTTGATTAGAGTCGAAGATTCAAGTCAAGCTTGGAAGGTTCCGATGGTGGTTCGGGTAGTTGATGATCCAAGCGGAAGCTTCCTGGCCACATAAAATCCATTGCGTCATCAACTGTAAAATGCATCCCTGACATTCCAAAACCTGTGTAAGTATCATTAAATCTTGCTACACTTGAAGCAGATCCATCTCTGCTTGATTTGTGCACTAGGGAATGGGGTCGGACGCCAAGTGATCGAACCATGTGACTACTACCACTACTCCTCATCGGCAAACCCATCATCATCCTCTGGGATTGGTATCTTCTGGCCGCACCTCTCTCCCTCTTGTGGGCGTTCTGGTGGCCGCCCAAAGCTTGCGAACTGTAAAACTTCCTCATGCAAAAGTTGCAGGAGAAAACCTTGGTCGGAACTGGTCGTGATTGACGGTCAGAGTCTCCCGCTGTTGAAGATAGTGAATTCCCACCTAGGCTCAGGTTCAACCACTCTCCTGGATTCTCCTCATCAATTGCTTCATTGCTGCAATCACCACTAATTCTTAGCTCGCTTGGTTGTTTGATAGATACACTTTCAGTTTCAGCTGCTTCTTCCCGTTGGAAAATCATTTCCTTTGTAGACGTCAAACGAAGTTGAAAGGATATATACAAAAAGCTTTTGATGAATTTTGGTATAGTTTGAAGGGTTGGATCAAACTTGGAGTAGAAATAAATGGATAGTATGATGTTGATTTTTTTCCCTTTTCATCACATTTTATTAAATTGCACGAATATAATACGGATACATAAAATATTAATCTCTGCTTTTTTCATGGGACAATGCTTATGTCATCTTTACCATTGGCCTCATCAAAGCTTATAGGATTCCCCCACTTTCATCCTTGCTGTTTCCTTTTCTTTCTTCAAATGATAACACCTTTACATGATTCCTTTTGGAGTAAGTAAGAAATTTAGGGTTTGACAACCCAAAAATACTTGCATTTTTTTTTATATTTTATGGTAAAAAAACTCAATCATAATCTTCAAAAGTATTTACGAAATATAAATAAATAAATAGAAGTCTTCAAAAGTTTTAATTAATGCATAAATTCACATAATAGAAGGAATTTACTCCGGTAAGTGATTCTCAGCTTTTGCAGTTCCTCCTATTTACTATTTCTGGCAATAGGAGATCTAGCCAATACTACATGTTGACTGCTTCGTCACATGATGACCAGCACCAAAGAGGAAAAAAAATAATATTAGGTACCACACGTGTTGTGTCTTTATTTTTTTACGGATAAATATTAACACAATATAAATTATTCAATGTGTAATATTAATTTTATTTAAGCAGTCGTATTTATTTTATTATATTATATTAATTAAAATTATTTTTTTTATATTATGTTTAAAATTATTGATTTTCGAACATCACTAGGGCTAAACTAAGTTTGAACTTGGAATTTTCGCTTGCTTATCATTAACAAATGTTTTCTTTCATAAAAAGAAAATGTAAGTTATACTCTAATAATAACCCTTTCACCTATTTCCTCCCTATAATTGGTTTTATGTCAAGGTGTATGCCATATGAAAAGGATGGCAAGCACTAAGAAAAGTTGTAGTTTCTGTTCTTGTTTGGGCAAGTAAGTGAGTGATTGATAAGCTTTTGTCCAATGTTGATTAATGAAAGGGTGGACAATCCATCTAGTC
>JAQSVH010000004.1:1692907-1710388 GCA_029448705.1 Adansonia digitata
ATATTACATATAATTTAATATAAATATAGTTATATTTTACATATATAACTTATATATTATATATTACTTTTTAAATAACAAGGGAACAGACCTCTTTACTTATTATATATAATATATATTATTTTTAATTTTTAAAAAATAATTTAAAATTTAATGTAAAATAATTTTTATTTTTATTATGGTTTAAATACTAATGCAAAATTTAATATATGATATTTTTTATTTTTATTTTTATATAATAATTTAAGATTTAATATAAATTATTTTTATTTTCTTTATTTTATTTTATATAATAATTTAATATTTAATATAAAATATTTTTAATTTTTATTATTTTAAATAATATTATTAATATATAAAATTTATATATAAAATTTATTTTTAAATCATATTTTCTAGACAATATTTTTAATTTTTAGTGTATATATGCAATAGGTGGGGGTCATTACCTCTTACAATAATTGCTATTTTTGTAGGAAAACTTTAAGATAATAAAATATGAGTAAATAAATAATTATAATTTTTTATCAATAATTTTAAGAATTATTATTTTTAATTGAAATTAAATTTTTTGCTTGCACACATTTTAATAATTTATTGTCTATTTCCTTTTTTTTGGAATTTTCCAACAATAATTTAGTCAACTTGAAAATATTTTTGAGCCACGGAAAATTCAGATTTTTTTTGGATAATGTTTTATCTTTATAATTAAAGTGTGTAATGACAAAAATAAAATATATAAGAAAAGTAAAATTAAAAATATATATGTGTCTATTAAACCTTTAAAGATATATTTAAATGATTTTTTCAATACAAATTTTTATTAACATTTTATCGTACACACTAACAAAACATAAGAATCCGATGTACTTGAACATGATGTTTTTACTTTTTAAAGTGTAAGATATTTTTTAAAATTTGAAGGTAATAAAAAAAATCAAACATTTAAATACAGAATAAAGTAAAAAAAATAATTCTTACCTTTTAGGGATTAATTTCTTAAAAATAAAAAAATTAAAATAAAATATTTTTGATAATATTTAATACGATTATACGAATAAAATCAAAAAAATAATATGAATATATTCTCAAAATTTATCTAATATGAATTATAAACATATCAAAATTGATATAAATATAAAAAATCTTAAACATGACATAATAAAATGTACAAATATGACAAGAAAACATGAATTATCAAATCTAGATGTATGAGATTAATCTGTAAAAATAAAAGTTAAAACAAAATAAAAATATATATTAATTCTTCATGTTGAGTGAGTAATACTCTTATATCAATTGATTTATTTGAAAAACAATCTAATAACCAAAAAAATATATTTCATACAAAATCATTTTATAATAAAAAGATATTTTTTAAAAAATATTTATTTAAAAAAAATTATTTTTTCTGGATACAAAAGAGCACTGCTGCATTAGGTTCAATGAGGCTGTTGACTTTTTGTGCCCGTGTTTTAACATGTTAAATGAACTTGGACATGGTTACGGTCACGTTCACGTGCAAGTATGACAGTTTTAATTTTCCTACCAGGAATCAGGAGGACGCTGCCCCCCTCCTTTCACTTCGGTTATTCCTTTTGAAAAGAAAGGATTTACGTATTTTTGGCTTAAAATAATCTTCTATACCTTATATTTAAAAACAATCCCTAAGGGGTTTAGAACTTGACACGTGTTAATCTTTAGCCTCGCACGTGATTACCTTAAGTTTTTAGGATTTTTTTTAATTTTTATTCTTTTTAAAATTTTGTTTTTGATTTTACTTTTATTTTTAAGTTATATATTTTATCGGTTGTTCGTTGATTTAATATTTATATTTAATTTTTATTAAAAAAATTATAATATTTTTTATTTTTTATAAATTTATAAATTTTTTATTTTTATTTTTATTTTAAAATAATATATTTTAAATGATCAGCATAAAAACTTACGATTTAATTTAATATATATATTTGACTCCTTTAAAAAAGAAATTTCTTATTTTAATTTTAAATTTTTATTTTATTTTTAAATGATACTTTTAAAGGTGCTAATCATTATATTATAACTTAAGGATCGATATAGAATTCGTACTTAATCAGATCTAAAAAAATTATTTTAGATTTTTTATATTTAAGTTTTTATATTTATTTAATTTTTAAATAATATATTTAAAAAAATTAATCAACACATTAATTAGGATATCGATTTAAGATTCGTACTTAACTTGTTTAGTAAAAAATTTTTAAAAAATAAATTTATTTATTTTAATTTTCAATAACTTATTTAAAAATATTAGTCCACATGTTAACTTGCATGTCAATTTAGAATTCATAATTGACTAATTCAATTAAATTGTTTAAAAATAAATTTATTTATTTTATTTTTATATGATATATAAAGAGATTAATCTGCATGTTAACTCTTAGATTGATTTAAAATCGGTATCTAATTTTAAATATAAAATTTAAATAAATAATTATTGTTTAATAAAATTTAATTTGATATTAATTTTTATTACTAATTAAAAATTATAAAAAAATTGAACCCCAGCGAAGGGAGGTTTTAATTCTAGTAATATTAAGAACAATCGTAATAGAAATTAAGGTAAATATTTCAATTTTCTTTTCAAAATAATGAAAAGATTATATTTATTAGTTTGAACAATTTTAGAATTCAAATAATTGCAATAATCTCTATTATTTCTCAATTATGATCTTCATAAAAATTAAGAAATTTTTTTTATGAATTCTAATATTAATACATAAAATATATTTTTTAAAATTAATATTTGCATTATATATTTTCATTATTTAAAATTATAAAAAAAAGTAAAATGTAGAAAAATTTTAATTATTTTGGAACAAAGCCAATTTAAAATCGTTTGTAATTTATATAATTGATTAAAATTAATTATATACTATTAATACTATTTTCATTTCAAATTGAATATCTACGTCACATGGAGATTAAAAATATTTTAATATTTTTCTCCTTTTATTAATATTAATAAACTATAAATTAAAAAGCTAAAAAGTAAAAAAAAAAAATTAAAATAAAATAAAGAAGAACATACTTAGCATACTTTTACAAGTGTCTTAAATGATTTGCATTTTTAAACTGTGTTTGATTGTCAAATTAATCTCACTCAAAAAGACTTACAATGGTGATCAAATACTTTTTAAATCCAAATAAAAGTTATTTTTTTGGATTTATATCCATACTTTTTTTTATATAAATTATTATTAGATCGAATGATTTTAAGATTTTGATTTTTTTTTTGTTTAAAATTATTACTTGAGATTTTATTCTGAGTTTTTAATCAAATATTGCCTTTTTAGACCTAATTATGTCTTTGGGTTTAGACTTGGGCTTTGACTGTATTCATTTTATTTTATTTTATGTTTCCTATCTTTTATTTTCTTGTTTTTTCTATTTATTATCTTAATTTTATTTTTTTTAAATGAAAAAAATAATAATAAATAAGTAAAGGACCAAAATGAAAAAGAAACAATCTTTGAATCCAAGACATAGATAGAAACTTTTCTTAAAGTTTAGGATTGGATCTTAGGGGAAAAAAAAAAGAATTAACAAAACTTATAACTCTTATTCTAATTCTTATTCAAGACACATTGAAACAATTATTAATAATTTTATTATAAATCATATGCATATCATGAGAACATAAATATCTAATTTATAACAAATCATATTATTATATTATATAAGAAATATAATTTATATTATTTTGTTTAAAAATAAATTATATTTTGAAATATCATAAGTAATATAGCATATAGTTTTATTGAATTATTGCCAGTTATATTTTGTTTTTAAATAATAATTATTGATCTAGTTAATTATTTTATTAAAGAAAAATAAATAACTTTATTTATAATATATACTAATAAAAATAAAAATTAAATTATAGTTATAATAGTAAAAATAATCTATTTTAATTATAATTAAAATGATATTAAAAAAATAAATTGTAATAGCAAAAAAGATTTTTAAAAGATAATTGAAGTTACAAAATTACAATAAATTAATGATCTTATCATATTTATTTATTCTATAAAATTAATATTTTTCAAAATAAAAATATACTTAGTTTAAGTTTGAGTTAATATTTCAAGTTTGAGTAATGCTAAATCTGAGTTATTTTAAATTCAAATTATTCAAGTTTAGATAATTTCGTATTTAGATAGTTTTGAGCTTAAGTTGTTTTCCAATTTGATTAAGGAAATTAAACTTTTATGATAATTTACTCATTTAAATTTGGATCAAGATTGACAAGTAATTATTTTATACTTAAATCAAAAGTCACAAAATTAACAGGGGTATATTACTTTACGCCTGAATTAAAAGTTATAAATTAAACATAGCTGTCTTACAGTCACATGTTGACTCATTATATATATATATATAAATACACGCAAACATATATACGTATTTGTATATGTATGTATATATAAATATATGTAAATAATTATCTTATACATTAGCGATAGAAAAAGCAAACTCTACAAGCAAGATTAGTGAAGTAATATATGTCTCGTAGTGTATATTTAAAAAATAATAATTAAATAAGTAAGACATGTGTCACTCTACAAATATCACTCGTAGAGTTTTTTTTATTTCACCGTTGATGTATGAGATAATAATCATATATTTAATATGTACAAACATTGGCACTAATATAAATAAGGATAAGAATGAGTTGTGTTTTTGGCAATTTTTATTATAAATATTCTCTATGTTTTTGAATTGTCATTGTAAATATTTTTTATTATTAATAAAATTTTTTATTTTACAAGTAATAATTTTAATTTATTAAAATATTTATTTGATGATAAATAAAAAAGATTTAAAATTTACATTAAATTACTTTATTTTCATAGTTTTATTTTTTTCATTAACCTTAAAAGCAAATTATTATTTGTTGAAAATAAAAAATAATCAAATTTTGTATTATTTTTTATTTTCATAATTATTAATTTTATATTAAAATATTAAAATTTGAAGTTGAAGTTGAAAAATTTTCAAATATTAATGTATTTATTAATTTTAATTATTTTAAAACATCCAATTATATATTATTAAAATAAATAAAATAATAAATATTTATGCATGGTATGTGTGATAACAAGTAGTAGTAAGTTTTAAGAGTTTGACAAAACATATTTATTCTTAATCGCAAGCCATAAATAAGTTTAAGTAAAAAAAGAGTCAAACAGGTGCTTAAAAAAATTAATTATTTATTTCTAGAAATAGACTTTATCAAGGTCGAGCAGCCTGTTGGCCCAACAAGCTCGCCTGACTCGGGTTAGATTTAGATTTTTATTTTTTTTATAAATTTAAATAATAATTTTTAATAAAAATAATATTTTTTATTTAAATTTAATTATAAAATATATAAATTTTAATATAAAAATATTTTAAATATTTTATTATATATAAATAATGAATTGAGACCTATAGATTAAATCGAATTCAAAGTTAAACTTACAATTTAATTTTTTTTGATCGCAATCGAGCCGACCCGACCAGGCCTTAGTCTATCTAGAAAACCTACTGACTTCTCTAAAAATAACAACCCCTTTAATAAAATATATCACACTCTAAATTAAACTAGCAAGGTAAATTCTCATCATAAAATCCATGAATCGTTAGGAACGAATTGACACTAATTCAATTAAAAAAAATTTATTTAATAAAAAAATATAAAATTATACTAAGTAAATTAAAAATATTAATATTTATTAACTTTCTAAATACAAAATTTTAAATTAAAAACTAACTACTACAATAAAAAAATTATTTATTTTTACTTGTGTAATTTTTTATTCTTCTAAAAAATTATAATATTATTGTCAAATAGCTCGTATTTTCAAAAAAGTCATATTTTTTACACGTATTATAAAGATATGTATATAATAAAATATATGATAATTTTTAATTTATTTATAAATTTTAAAAAATTAACAACTCGTGTATCAAAATCTTTTTTGTATATATAAATTATATAAAATTTATTATTTAAAAAAAGGAAAGAAAAAAATAATAAAGTGATGGATGATTGATTTGATACGGTTGCACATGAATTTGTCATTTCTTAACAAAAGATCACGGGCGAGAAAAAGTACAAAAAATAAAAAAATAAAAAATTCTGAGTATATAATATAATAGCATAAATAAAAAATTATTTAATGTGTGGGGTTTTTTAACATACAAATATTAAAAAAATAAAATTAATAAAAAATATTTAAAAAATTTTCATTATTTTATAAATTTATTATAATTTAATTTAAAATTTTGTATCATCTTTTCAATTAAATTAACTTCGTTTAAATCAATGACATAAGCCAGTCAAACTGTCATATTAATAGTATAAAAATTAATAATTTATATTATTAATAAATTTTTTAATTAAATTTATTATTATAATTTATGAATTAAATGATATTAATTTAATTAAAAAATTTATAAAAAATTTAATAAAATAAAAATATTTGTATCATTTTATGTGAAATAATAATTAAATATTTATTTTTTACTTAAAAAAAATCTGATTTTTTACTAAAAGAACTATTTATCTTTTGGGCAAAAAAGAAAAAAAAAACACTCAACTTTTTATTTAAAAAACTATCAATCCCTTTAATATATTCCAAAAAACGAACTAAAAAAAATTCATCAATGGATAATTTATATATTTGTATCATATTTATATATTTTATTATATCATATTTATCTTTAAAATTTTTTATAATTATATTAATTTTAATATATTTATAATTTATATTTAATAAAATTTTAAAATATATTCATATAATATCATTTTTTTAATTTTATATATATCATATTTATATAATTATATTAAATATTATTTGATCTGGTGTAAAATTATAATAATTTTAAGTTAAATTTCATAAATTTATTACATTAGAAGAATAAAAAATTGAAAGAAAATAAATAACATTTAAATTTATTGGTCGAAATTCATTAAAAAACTATATTATAATATAAGGTGAACAGAGTGAGTGGGACAGTCCCGTCGCACTCGCTCAAGCTTTTACTCCGATTCGGAGAGATGGACAAGTTTCCGGCGTTTATCTTGCCGTTCCTTATTTTCTTCCTTTCTTTTTCCCTCTCCGATGGAAATTTTACTGGAAATTCGTCCGATCTCGACCAACCTTCCCCCGTCGATTCTCTCTGCGCCCAGATGATCGAGCCCAATGGTTACGACTGCTCCGAACACACTGTACTCTCTCTCTCTCTCTCATTATTTTTCAAATTTATTCTAGTCAAGGTTCATTAGGTGGCTCAGAAACGGGGAAAAATAATGAAGGAAAAAATAACAAAAGGACTATTATGTCGTTGACTGATCAAAAAAGCAATCAGAGCAAATATACATCTTTTTTTTGTTTGCTTTTGGAAGAAATTGCGAGCAATTTGAAGTTGCTTTTTCTTCTTTTTCCGTGATTTCTTAACAATTCGGTAATAATTCTCAAGATATTATTAGTGCGCTGCCGGAGAAAACTTCACCTGAGCTTTTTTTTATTATTATTTTTTTAAAAAAAGGAAACTCAAGGTGGGAATTTTTTCGCTGCTTTTTTCTTCCCTTTCTCTAAATATTGAAGCAAAATTTGCTGACTTAAGTTCTTTAGGGTTCTCTAGTTAAATTTTAATGCTTCCTTGTTTGGTAACTGAAAGTAGTGGAGTTTCCCTTTTTTAATTTTCTGGTTACTGTTTTTTGTTTAGGTTCAAACTAAGGATGGCTATTTATTAGCTCTCCAACGCGTGTCGTCTCGTTCTGGGGATCTTAGAGTTCGGCAAGGTTATCCTGTTTTGCTTCAACATGGATTATTCATGGTAAATTCTCCATTTACCCGAAACAACCTTTTCAAATAGCAGAGTTCATATATTATCCGTTACTATTTAGCTGCTGCTAACTTTTCAAATAACATGGATTATATTCATGGAAGGTCTTCTCATGTGTGTTGATCCTAGCGAGTACTAGTTATTGATATGCTTGTGTGAAAATGAATGCTGAAAGATGCCATCTTTCTGTTTTTCTGAAGCAAAAACATAGATCTAGTGCTTGTTGCAATAAATAATTAAGTAAATAAGTTTGTGTGCTGTCTGTAAGATGATATTTTATCTCTGTTTATATGCTTAAGGAATATATTTATGAATATGCATGTATTTGTTTTACAATTGAGTGGATTTTGTCACTGAAAGCTTGTTACCTTGATATACTCCAATTCAAAACAGGCAGGTGATGCATGGTTTTTGGATTCTACTGAACAGTCGTTGGGCTTCATCCTGGCTGACGAGGGTTTTGATGTATGGGTTGGAAATGTTCGGGGAACTCGTTGGAGTCATGGACACATATCTTTATCTGACACAGATAAGGTAGGCAAAGTATAAACTTTATGCCTCTCTTTCTTTGCTGGAATTCATCCTGCAACGTGGATGGCTTACTTGGCTGTATTCGGTGTGTAAAACTTCAACTACCTTAGCAGTTGGATGCACAAACATTGAATTTATCTTGCAATCCTTAGTTGACATCCAAACATAACAGCTGCTTATCTTCAATGTTTGTGCATCTTTGTTTAGCGTACCCTAACATCTGGTTTCCTTAGAGTACAATATCCTAGTTGTAAGTTTGTAACACTATCTTTTCCATTATTTCCTTTCATTTTCTTCTCTCTCTTTCTCTCTCTCTTTTTCCTTTTCTTAATGATATAAAGGTTTCCTCGTGCATCTAAATCCTAATAAAATCTGTCTCAAGTGTGACCGCTGGTATCTCAAACCTCTTCGTCATACATAAAGGAATCTTTATTCTTTATCTGCATGGTTTATATTCTCTCCTCATACTCTGCAACATGTCTTTTCTTGCAGGAATTTTGGGATTGGAGTTGGCAGGAATTAGCTTTGTATGATCTTGCAGAAATGTTACACTACATAAAAGCAGTTACAAGGTCCAAAATCTTTGTTGTTGGACATTCACAGGTCTTGGATGCTTTATCTTTATGCCTAGAGCATAGTTTACCTTGCTTTTGTTCACTACCTCTTTAGGTTACTTATCCTTTAGTTTTTACTTTTAGGGAACAATCATGTCTTTGGCTGCTCTCACTCAGCCGGACATAGTGGAAATGGTTGAAGCTGCTGCACTTTTGTCTCCAATATCTTACTTGGAGCATGTTAGCGCTCCACTTGTTCTTAGAATGGTTGCAATGCATCTTGATCAGGTATTACTTGTCATTATTTTTGTTTTACCTAGTAAAATTAGTTTTAGCCATTATGATGTTCTTATACATTCTTTTCTGGCAGATGGTTCTTGCTATGGGGATACATCAATTGAACTTCAGAAGGTTGGTTAACGCCTATATGACTTTAGTTTTTCTTTTCTCCCCAGTATCTTCTCCACTGTTATGAAGGTGCTGATTAGCCTTTTTTTTTTTTTTTTTTTTGGGATTAGTGGTTTAATTACATTACGTGTTGTTGTTTTAACTTCAGCGCTGTGTTGCTTAACCTTGTGGAATCATTATGTGATGGCAATGTGGATTGCACTGATTTTCTAAGTTCTATAACAGGTTTTCTTCCCCTCTCCTGTCTTTATACACGCAGTGATACAATAACAATATACATATACAAACAAGTATGCACTACTTTTGTTGGTTAAGGATGCTGTTTCCTTTTTGTGCATTTTTTTTTTCATGCAATAGGCTGTATAAGTGATCTAACTCAAAATTTTCAAGCTCAGTAAATATTCCCCGCTTGATGCTAGCCTTGAAAGTTGAAATCATGTCTTAAAAGTGGGTCATTTGCTCTGCTTCAGGCACTCACTTCAGATTTAATGCATGATATTGCGCTAGATAGAGCTGAAAAGAAAATTGCCCTTGGCTGGGCGTTAAAGTTTTAAAACCATATCTTATCTAACCTTGCCCTTTTCCAAGTTTGGTAAAAATATAAGAAGAAGACTGTTTGCTTTTTCTGCCTCCTGAGTCAGGAACACATATTTGTTTTTTACTAGGGTTGCATAAATTTTTTAGCTTCAAGAGCAGCTTTTAACTTTTGACTTTATAAAAGTTCAATAAGCTGTCTGAAAATGTTTGAATTGACAAAGATATTGAAAACGTTTGAATCTTACTATTAATGAAAGGCTTATGACAAGACAACGTTGCAGGGCAAAATTGCTGCTTTAATAAAACTCGCATAGACTTCTATCTGGAATATGAACCCCATCCATCATCTGTGAAGAACTTACGCCATCTTTTCCAGAGTATGCTTCTATGTACCTTCTTTCAGTTGCCTTCTGTTTTTATTTCGCTGCATGTTTAACCAACCTGGATAGGTTTACCTCTTAAAGAATTCCTCATTCTAAACTATTAGCGGTCGAAATAAATTACAATTTTTTTTTTCCAAGATGTAACCTTTTTTAATGATTTCTTCCATATCTGTTAGATTATATTTGAATAGATATTTATGAATTTGAATTCTTCTGCTAAAACTTTCATCCCTTTTTTTATATCTTTGGCAGTGATTCGTCAGGGTACTTTTGCCCAGTATGATTATGGAATATTGAAAAACTTATTGATGTACGGACGGCTTAAGCCCCCTGCATTTGATCTTAACAGCATACCCAAGTCATTGCCGTTATGGATGAGTTATGGAGGGAATGATGCGTTAGCAGATACAATGGATGTGCAGCGCACTCTTGAGGAATTGTCGTCCAAACCAGAGTTGCTTTATCTCGGGAACTATGGTCACATAGATTTCCTTTTGAGCGTAAAAGCAAATAGAGATATTTATGACCATATGATCGAGTTTTTCAGGTCGTTGGAAAAGTCAAGTAGTTCTTAAAAGTGACTGCTTTCTGTGTTCTTTCAATATAACATATAATATCCAAGTGTACTTAACTAATTATTTGTCCGCATATATATTGTAAAGTTTGCCCCTAATTCCTTCTCTTCTAAAGCTTCCTGAACATTAAGATTTAAGAAAGAAATTGTTTTAATATGAGCCTATTTAAGTTCATTTGCTATATAGTTGCCTAACAAAACTGGATTCTTTTGTGGCAAGGTCCAACTAATGGGAGGACCGATACCTTTGTTGTAGTCAATTGTGCAGAGCTTTACACTGGGAATTTGGTTTTTTTTACCTTAAATTAAACCATTTTTCCTAGGATTGATGTTTGAGGCAAGTCGTTTTGACAGGGGTGGCAAGCTTGGTTGAAGATAAGCAAACCATTCTTGGAGGGCCTCCAAAGATTTCTTACAGGATGCTGTAAAAGTGAAAGAAAAATCTGGGGCAGAAGTTCTGACAGAAGATTGAAAGCTATAACCGAACTGCGGATCTCAAATGTGTTTTGTTAGAAAGAGCATAGGCAACCTCGGGGCAGAAATAGCTTATCAGCTTCATCTCCAAGGTTGGTATAACAGAACCTCTTCCATTGAATCATAATATTTATGGTGATTTGACATGTAAAGAGAAGCAGATTGCATTTGCTTTTATTTATTTTTTTTTTTGAAAATTTTGATGCTATAGGACACTTAATTGGTTTCATCAAATTCTTTTCTCCATCTTTTTCTTTTTTTTAATCTTAATTGCTTATAAATTTAATTTTAACTAATTAATTGGTATAAAATTAGGACTTAAGTTTTGTAATTTTCAGTAATCAGTTGACGGTATGATTTAATGAATAATTAAATTTTTACTTAAATGGTTTTTTTTAAATGTCTAATTACTAAGCAATTATTGACTGATAAAACTATGTAAGTTATTTAGAGATCTTATCATTTATTTATTAAATTTTAAGTGGTAATATTTTGATTTCTATATAATATTTTATGTATTATTTATTATTTATCTTAAATGTTAATTTATTGCAGATTGAAAAAAATCATGAGCCATTAACTCGATAATTGAATTACTTAAATGACTTAATTCTACTAGTCAAATTCCTCATAATAATTTGTTCAAGTGTATATTATTCTCATGCTTAATTGTTTTTATATGTTGTAATATATAATAATTAATATTCAAAGCTAACAAACTTAGTATATATTCAAAATACCAATATGGAAAAAAAATCATATAATATATATTAAACAAAAAGAAAAAAATCTAAATTATTCATGTTAGAAGATAGTATTTTGATGTATTATATTATACTCGTATCATATCGAGCATGTGTAGTATAAATTGTTTTACAACAAATTATATCAAAAATGTACTAATAGGGACTTTTCTCAAAGGGATATATCCTCTCTTTAGATCTGTTAAAGATTGGGTTAATTGTTTAGTCCGTATTTGATTCGGATTTGATGGAGGCTTTTTTAATTTGGACGGATTTGGTTATGCTTAAATTACTATTTAATAGTTTAAAATATTTTTATTTAAATTTAATTATAAAATATATAAATTAATATTTTAATATTATTTAAAATTATGATATGAACTTTTAAATTAATTCACGTTTGATTTAATCTAAAGTTAAAAAAAAAAAAAATTTACGCTGCAACTCGTTAGAAATTAGAAGGAACAAGCGGTCGAGCACATGGCATTGCAAATTCCTTTCGAACTTAGGAGGAACAAGCAGTCTAGCGCATGGCAATGAAGGTAACGTGCCGGTGTCAGGGCCTGCATACGGGACAGTGCCCGCACAAAAGCGTTGGGTAGTATATAGCTTGATTAAAGTCTTGGTTAGGTGACATTTACATGTTGTAACGTGTACAGATTTATGCCAACACGAGAGCTTTGGCCGTGTACATAGCTTAGCTGAAGTCTTACGCTTGTGACACTTGCATGTTGTAGAGAGATTTTGTTTCAGAAGGACTAGATTTGAGCTCAAATTAAAGTTTTTTAACTGGATTTCAGGATTAGGGGATGCACATTAGAAGCGATTGAAGTTAATTAAAAGACTCTAGGAAGTCCACTCAAATGTTTTCCCAGGCTGAAACTCTTGGCCCAAGTCAGCTAAAACGGGCTTAAATCATAACCAAAGACACACGAGGTATTAGCTACAGTTGAGGTTTTGACTTTTAAGCAGATCTATTTAAAAGTCGAGTAATTAGTCTGATTTGATAAAATTAAAATATTAAAAGGGTGTTTATGAATTTAGGTTGGTTTAATTTGAATTATTATTTAATAATAATTAAATTTTTATTTAAATTTAATTATAAAAATATAAATATTAATATAAAAATAATATTTTAATGGTATTGTAAATGTGAGTTTTTGAAATAACTCATGCCTAAGTAAAAAGAAATGAAAAAATCC
Organism: Adansonia digitata; assembly: GCA_029448705.1. NCBI lineage: Eukaryota > Viridiplantae > Streptophyta > Magnoliopsida > Malvales > Malvaceae > Adansonia > Adansonia digitata. Next base: position 1,706,192 of record JAQSVH010000004.1, read on the forward strand.
AAGTTGCAATCTAATTTGACTTAATCTATGAACATGTCTATCCTAAATCCTAAGAATAGCCTCCCAGGATGTACATTTTATAAATTTTATAAGAGCACTGTCAGTTAGGTGCTGCTACTAGATATTTATTCCATTGGACAAATCAGAATGAATCACCAAGATTTATTCAAAAAATGCACCTGGTTTAATGATGGAAAAAAGAATTAAATGTAACTATGTTTAATGATATATACATCGATTAATACACGCTACATGAATATTACAAAGCATGTACATATATGTATAATAATTAATCACCGTTGAAGATCACTTCCTGCCAACGACTTTGGCATTTGCCCGAAGAAAGAAAAATGCAAAATAACTAAGACAGCCTACTTTGCTTGATTCTATCAAATATAAGCACGTGTTTTATGACTAAATGATCTAAGATTGGTTTGGTTCACGTTCTTCATTCCCAAGCACATTTTAATATTCTGGATGGCAATCAGGGACAAACTACCAATTCTCAGCAGGCTACCAATCAGGGACAGACTAGTTTCATGGGGGCATGATAGTGCTGGAAACAATGCAGGGTCCAAAGAGGATTTGCAGACTGGGAAGGTGAACTACTACATTGGACCACCAGCCTTCTCAAAAGGCAAAGCTTTTATTTACAATCATCACAAGAATTGCTTTACTTTGTTTGGAGAGAAAAGGAACATCAGATTGTATTCTTATTTTGAACTCTTTGAGGATGGACTGCTTGAACAAATTTGTGCCACACTTGCTCTGCGCTTGCATGATCTCAGCCAAGTCAAGATGAATTCTGTTTAGGTTACTCGGACTCGAACGTGAGTGTTGGACATACACGATTCTATTCAATTCTTTTTATGTATATGAAAGGTTTTAAGAAAGTTATATCCTCGTACCCATATCTAAATATGGGTTAGATATATGTACTTCAAGAACAAAAAATCGAAGCAATATAGGACTTGGTGAACCTTAAGCTATGTAACGCCTGGAAGTTGAATTCTTCCAACTGATGTAACAATTAATGTAACTTGTAGCAGTTTCACTGGTTCTTGGATAATAGAAATCAATTATTGATCAAAAAAAAAAAATTCTAAGAAAGAGAAAGGGAAATTTTGCAGAAGGAGACAGAGAAATGGATCGATATTGTAGGTCACTTGTTATTATTGCCCCACTGATTTACCTATGACCCTCACCAGGGCTAGGACCAGATTTCTGAGCCTCAATAGATTGAAGATTATTGTGACTATTTCCACCAACCAGGCTTGGCCGTGAAACCTTCACAGCATGAAGAAACAACCTTTTAAACCTGCCCTTGTGAATCATTTGACTACCATTGCTGTACTGCAACTTTGAATCCCTTGATGGCCCCCTTGCCTCCACTGCAGATATCATCGAACTCAACAAGACAGAAAGAAGAAGAAGCAAAAATAAGATGAAGAATCTTTTGCTCATGTTTTAATCTGATCACAGTTCATAGGCTCTGAAAAATAGGGTTTTTTTTCTTACTTTAAATTAGTTCCAAATAAGAATGATTGTCGGATTCTATTTATAGTACTTAAGATGAAGTTGCCATTTGCTGCTATTTATAGTATTCAATATGAAGTTGTCATTAGCTGCAATGTTCCGACTTCTCAGTTTTTTTAGTGCTCGTGTTTGGTGCATATTCTAACATAAATACGAAGATACGATCTCTAAAGATCTTTTAAATACATAAACAATTTTTAAAAAATAAAACATACACGTTTTCGTATCTCACACACACCAAAGTTTGAATAACTAGATCATGTGATATTATTGGCGGGCTTGTTTAATTATTCGACCAGGCAATGAAGTGCAAGTGTAAGCAACAATCACCTGTTTCAAATCATGTGCCGACTTTCAGCATTTTGATGTGCCGCCACCGGCTTAGGTTCAAAGGTAGGGAGCCAAGAAAGCAAGCAGGTTCATCAAAAGCATAGGATTTTGATATCGAAATGTAGAAGTTTGGTCTGCAATAATGACAGAAACGAATAAGAGTCAAAATGTGGACTTTGTTTGGGCTCAAAATCAAATTATTACGCCCAGATTACGTGCTCCACTCCTCCCTTAAGATAAGGGTGGCAACCAAATTTATAGCTTCTCGTTACATGGTTTCTAGACCTTTTTCGACTGTGGGTATAGTTTATTTTATGTGATTCCTTGCACCAATAAAATTTCTAACTTCTAAACCTAGGCGTAGCCGATTCGTATTTTAAGAAGTAAACTTTAATAGATTTAAATTTGAATTTCAATATCCGAACTTCGTTTTTTATTTTAAACTATGACTTTTTGTATAAAAAAATATTTCTCTCAAATTTGCTTGAATATTAGGCAGTTTTATCCTAGCTCAATTTTGAGATAAGCTTCCGATAGGGATTATAAATGACTGTGTTTTTAACAAGAGAAATCTTCAATATCATCTCTCGATTGTCAACATTACCTTCGACTTCCCTGTTTATTGATCAAATCCGGTTTGTTCAATTGTGTCTGTAATTTGTTTATAGACTTTCGGATATGTTCATTTGGCAGGCAACTGTTATATCCAAAGACTAAGCAATGGTGCATAATTACACGTTTTTGAAAAAGCCAAGACCCCACAAACACACACACACGCACACGCACACACAAACTGTGCTAGCTTTTCTAGCTGCTTCATCTCTTCTGAATCTTTGGCTTTTTAATTGTCTGAACCTATCATGAAGATTATGACAACCATTGACATTGGGTAGTTCCTTGGTCCTTAAGCCACAACATTCATTCAAGCTTTTCAAATACCCACGCAAGTATTCCAACTGGGGCTACAACCTAGTCTATGAAATTGAAATAATTTTTTAAATCTAATCTAATTAGTTTATCTAATTATTATCGAGAGATTAAATTCAATATGTTTGAAATTTAAACTTTAATATTAATAATTTTTTTATCATGATTTTTCAAAGATTATGCTTGAATTAATATCGTTCATATTATTTTAAATCTAATCATAGCAAACTAATTATAATATTTTTATAATTTATGTATTCATAATATGTTATATCATTTTCGTGAAAGTGACGAGAAATAGAGTGCATGCTTAGGACAGGAGGCCAATTACATAAATATACAGTTTCCAAATTAACAAGATTCTTCAGAAATATATCTATGGATGCCCAGCCAGTAGCCAGGAACGATAAAATCAATTTTATGGGCATGGATAATTTAAACCAATTCAACTAGTTAAGTACCCATCACTCAGTTCTAGATTGTTTTTCTCATCAACATTATAAATCAACTAGATTTTATCAATTATAATAGTAGGCTAATACTGTGTGCCTCGACCTAACTTTGAATCTCACGTCTAAATTTTGCTAATATTTTTGCACATTAATTTCTTTTTAATATATTTATAGATAATTATATCATACGTCGACAGTAAAAATAAAAAAATTTATATGAATAATAATATTATACACCAACGTAAAAAAAAAAAATTCGTTAAGCATATTTGTAGTATGACACGTGTCCAGTAAAATATATTTAAAAAAATAAATAAGATATATGTCATTCCACCAATCTTATTTGTAGTATGACGCGTCTACTTGATGTCGATTGAAATCACTGTTGACTTGAGAAGTTAAAAGTACTCGAAACTCTTTGCGAAAACAACTCAAAAGGTTTTGGATGAATTACATGATTGATCGTTCAACTTTGATTATTTTTTTTTTTATTTTTGATTATCCAATTATGGAATCTAACATTTTCATTACCAAAGTTTTCATAAATTTTGATTTTGATCGCTCCATCGTTACTGAGAAAAAAAAAGTTGGGTCTGTGCTATTTAAATGTATTGTGTTTTTCCATGATTGGATGTGAAACATGATTAAATGAATATAATATATACACATAAAGTATTTAATACAAAATATGACACAATATGAATATATGTTTCAAAATATATATAGTACGGATTATTTAACGTATCAAAATCTGTATATAAATATAAAATTTCTTAAGCGAGAAATTTGAAAAGATGAAAAATTAGAAGAGGAAAAAAAAATGAAAAGATAGAAAAATGGAAAGAAAAAATAATTTTTTCTCTTATTGCTTAGTGTGATTGGAAAATGAGAAAAAAATAAAAAATATATTGTTTTACCATTATACCTATTAGAAGCTAAGATAAAAAAATAA
>JAQSVH010000004.1:1716369-1738952 GCA_029448705.1 Adansonia digitata
ACCGTTGTTATACGAGATAATTATCTTTTTCTTTTTCCTTCCAAAATATTTACTTTCCACTCAAATAATGGGTGTGAATTTATCTAGTGTTTACAATTTATCCGTTTCTAGCACCAAACTTTCATTGGAACGGGTGTTATTTATTGGAATTTGGAGTTTTTTTTTTTTTAATTTTATAAATTGGATTAAGATATTGAAAATTTATTTTTGTTATATTAATTTTTAAGAGAAGTGAGTTTTACATTCTTTAGTAAATTTTAAACAATTTATATTGTTTTACATTTATTGGATCTCTTCTCATTTTCTAAATTATTTTAATATACACCCAGGGTATGTCCTCACCCATTAAGGTTTATGAAATTGAAAAGTTCTAGTGATAGTGAGTGCAATAATTTTTCTTTTAATATAAATCAAAATCTTTAAACTTTACAAATAAGGTTAATATATTGAGAATTATTTTTTTGTTATATTAATTTTTAATTATTTTTAATATATCTTATTAGGGTATTTAACTCTGTATCATCATGCTATGTCTTTTGCAAAATTTAAAAATTTTATTGAGGTAGATAGGAAAATATTCCTTTTTAAAATGGTTCTTTTTCTATACACTTTGGTAGAGAGATTCTAAACTCCACAGGGTGAGTTAAGAGATTGAAAATAGTTTATTTGTTATATTAATTTTTAATTATTTTAATTTGGTATGTGTCATCTTTTTAATCATCTTTGTGAAATTTAAAAATGCCCCTAATAATAAGATAATTTTCCTTTAAAAAAATCAGGTTTGATAGACTATTTAATAGAGATTTAAATTTTAAAAAAGGGGATTAAAAATAAGAATACCAATATGATCCAATGTTAAAAAAAAATTAGACTGAAAGATAAATTAGTTAACTTTTCGACAATCGGGTTAACCAATAGAATCGACTAATTCATTTAAATCAGATTAATTTTAAATATTAAAAAAATAATTTTAATATTAAATAAATATTAAATATAGTGAATAATTATCAATAAAAATCTGTATTGATTTACTAGTATTGTTTTTTATATAAAACTAAATATTAAAAGTTTAAATCTCATCAATAAAAAAATTAAAAAAAAATATTAAACACATTTTTCTAAATTTTTACCATTAATTTGATTTTATACCAATTCAACTAATAGATAGTTAAATAAAATATATTAAATCGATTAAATTATAAATTTCTGATTCAATCAATTTAACTAATCGATTTCAACGTCATTGCAAATAACTTATAGAAAAAATGAGAAAGAAAAAATTTTGAAAGTTCAAGTTGTATACAAAAACTTTAGACCACAAGCGTCCACATCAGTCAATACATCCAAGCCTACAAATACAAATCCATTACTACTATTTTATTTCCTTTTAACTACTGTTTTTTTAAAGAAAACTACATTCTCGAACCATCCTTTTACAAGTTTTAGACACTTTGCAATTTAATGAAGTATAACAAGACAACCATAAAAACTTCATTTGGTACTTTGATTAATGGAAAAGATGTTTATACTTTGGCTTTTTTTGGATTAATATTTATGTTTGTTTGCTAAACTATATAGCGAAATCTTGCCTACTATCGACTTGTCATGCTATGTTTGTAACTTTTATCATTAATAGCTGATTTTTTTTTTTTTTTTGGCAAAGTTTTATTTCATTGGTGAATTGGGAAATTATTTTATTTAAAATTAATTGATTTACAATTGAAACATTACAATAAGTAACCGTAATTAATTATGAATTTATATTTGATGACAAGTGGATCAAATCAAACATAAATCCATTAATTAAAATGTTCCGTTACTAATTGATGCCATATGATTACAAGTAAAAAGAGCATGCCTTTCTGAAAACATCATAATCATCTTCAAGGGACCAGCGCCATCGCCAACTAGTTCAAGATCTTTGAGCAATCTCATTCACAAACAGCTGGATATTCCGATCTGAGGAGCCCCCGCCGGTTACTGCTTCACGGGCCGCCTGCTTCAATGCCGCAGCAGTTTTCTTGAACTCTTCAGATTCGGGTCCGCTAAAGATTTGTTTTATACATTCTTCTACTTGTTCATTGCTAATAACTGATCCTCCGGGGCCAGGGTTGAGTCTTAGACCAACCTTGAGAACATCGACGATAAGCTTGGCATTTGTTGGCTGGTCGGACCAGTTTGGATATGCGATCACTGGCACGCCTGCTACTAATGTTTCTAGCAGGGAATTCCATCCACAGTGCGTTATGAAACATGCGATTGATGGGTGGGCTAAAACTTTCGTTTGTGGACTCCATGGAACTATAAGCCCTTTGTTTTTGGTTTCTTCTTCGAACCCTACGGGCAACTCGCCTGCACCATCAGCTAGCGGATGTTCAGGTGGCTTCACCACCCATAAAAAGGGATGGTTGGTGTTCTTGAGAGCAGTTGCTATGGCCTCCATTTGTTTGGCTGACAAGACTGCTAAGCTACCAAACGATACGTATATAACTGATGCGGGTGATTGATTGTTTAGCCACTCTATGGAGGTTTCGTCTGGTTTCCACATCTCGATGCCAGCATCAAGACCTTGATCTTCGCTGAGAAGCGAAGAAGGCACCAGTGGACCAACGGGTAATATCGGACAGAGATCAGCCATGGACTCAATGGCTTCTTTCTCTAGCTCAAAGAATGAATTGGCTAATACCCATTTATGTCTCTTCAAGCTTTGAAACGTATCGGATAATGTCCTAGATATATTTCCAAAGGAATTTGATGGCAGAACAAAAGAAGGCAAGTCCTCGGCGTGCAACAAAGGCAAACCTGGCAACTCGACACTCATATCAGGGTTTGTTAAGGTAGGAAATTGATTTAGGTTGTTGTAAAAGCGGTAGTAAATAGCGTAGAGCGAACATGGTTGGATCCAAAGCATGGCACAAGGGATTCTATTCTCCAGGGCTGCATCGACAACCCATGAAACGAAAGGATTGCTAATGATGCAAGCGAGTTTCGTGTGAGTATCCTGGTGGTAATATTCTTTAATAAGGTTTGACAGGTTAACTGGTCCGATTTTGGCTAGGGATTCCATGTAGTAGTCTAAATTGGCACTGCGGTCATAGTCTAGGCTAAACCCATCGGGAAAAAAGAGAAGTCGAATCCCAGAGACGAAGTTGGTGGCGGTGGTGGTGCTGATAGTGGAGGCTTTGAGCATCCTGTGACCACCAGCTTGGGTGGTGGCGAGCGTCACGTGAAGGCCTTTATCAACCAGTCGTTTGCCAAGTCTAAGCATGGGGTTAATGTGACCCTGGGCTGATAATGTCACCATGAGTACATGGACCTCTTCTTTGCCCTCCTCCAAGGCCATGGATAGATTATAGAGATCGATGCAAACGCCAATGATCGGGAGAGAGCGAGCGAGAGAGAAAGACAAGGCTTTAAGGCAACGAGTCGTCGGACTTAGAACCCAAAACAATTGTCAAAAGAAAAAAGGCAGTTTGAAGTGAATTGGCAACGTTCCAAATTTCAATTTGTATATTGGCAGTCCAACAAAATCTATACAAGCACAAGCATACGTGTACACATAACTTCTTTTTAAATATATTTAACTCAATAATTATACTACTAAATAATTATTTCAAAACAGATTATTTATGACATTTACAATCACGGATATAAAAACTATGTTGAACTAACAAAAATAAATATAGTTTTTAATTATATTTCTAAATTTCTGTCTTCATACTGATTAAAATGAGTATGGTTATTAATTATAGTGTTTAACTGCATTAAAACTGATTCAATTAAATGCACTAAACCCATACTAAATGAAAATTATAATTAATTAATTAATTGGATTCACTTTGCATATATTTAATATTAATTCCATTAGTTGCTTGTTTTATTAAATCAAAAAATTACCAAGTATAGTAATAGCTCACTTTAAGTAAAAAATTCCAACATCAACCTCCCATATAATCATAAGACGAGGACAGACTTGTTTATAGGTTAGATCGGATCTTTACAAGTTTTTTACAGATTTGTATTGGGTTGACCCGATAATTTATTAATATTTATATATTTTATAATTTAATTTAAATATTTTTTTATTATTAAATTTTACTTCAAATCAAATCAATCAAAATTACTAAAATTCCTGATGAATACTCAACTCATCTAACAAATATTCCAACTTATAAATAAGTCTAGATGCAGGTAACAACTGACATATCACAACTACTAGTCCCTATAGAAAAATTTACTTGTAGGTATAAGTAATAAGGACACCTGACAATTTTAAATATGATTATACGAATATGACACCCATAAAATAATTAAAATATATATCTTAAAATCTTATAATATAAATTATTAACATATTAAAATTAATATAAATATAAAATACCTTAAATATAATGATAATGCCCAGAATCATAGTCAAGGAAGAATTATACAGAAATATTGTAACGAAAATACTATGAAGGTTTCTGTTTTTGTTTGTGGTTGTCATAATGTTTTTCAAGATCCTTCCAAAAGAATATGAAATTAATTCACCAATTTATCATACTTAAACAGGAACCACAATCTGAGTTGAAGAAGATACGAACCAAACAAATTGCGCTAAATAGAATCTTTAGACAAATTCAGAGGGAGGACCATTCTCACTGGTAATGAAAATGCTAGCTAGAACCCCAGATGAAAAAACAAAATGTCTGCTCTTCCAGCTGTTCATCCCTCCTGAATCTTTGGCTTTTTTAACAGTCAAATTCCGAATTCTTCTTTTAAGTTGTTTTAACAGCCTGAAACTACCTTGCGGATTATGCCTTAGGGTTGGATCTGGATCACCCATCACCACTAAAGGGTCCATCATTCTCATATTGTTTTGAGTTTTGAGAGTGATGGCCTGGCAAAATCCTATCTCTATTGGAGTGAGCCTTTTAGAGATTATTGTGAAACAAACTGAAGGAGGTTTTAATTGTATGGGGAAAATCAAATTTTGGTTATTCAAAGAGTTCGCTTGAATTAGCCAATTATAACCACTAGTTTCGGCAGGGTGGCGAAAAAAAAATCCATACTTAGGTCAAGAGGCGAATTACCCATATATATATATATATATAATTTCCAAACAAGATTAATCTGGTTTCTAACCTAACTTGTATCTGGTTTGACATCTAAATTCTAGCAGGGTTCACGGCTTGTACGTTAATCTGCAACATGCAACTGAAATCCAAGGCGATGATGGATAATCTGCAAACTGCAATGTAGCATTAAACAAATCGCAAAATTTGGACTTTTAAGTTAGTGTTATCAAGCCCGAGACATGATTAATGTTATTGCACATGTTCTGGCTCATAAATTGATAGCACATACTTGAGAAAAATTATGATTATTATATGTTATATAACTTAAGATCGAAGGATATGCTTCCAATATATGTCACAATATTCGGGATTAAAGATACTAAATTGGTCAAAAACTTGAAGCTTGTTTCGATAAATTTTCATGATCCCAATGACAGAAATTAGAGATACTCGCCAAAATCCGAATTCGGAATCCCTCACTTTCATGAAACTTTAATTAAGTCAAATGGGAAACTATCAATCTATATGCATAGCCTCTTTTGCTTTTTGAGGAACTTTCGGATTTCGTTTTCCAAAGAACTCATTAGTCATTACTAAATAATAAATTATAAAATAATTTAGAAACAATTTTATAATTTTCTAAGAAAATAATGAAGAGACTGTCAAAAACCGTTATTAATAAATGTTAATTTTCATGGAATTACGATGATTATGAGTTTCGTTTGTCTAAATGCAATACTCTCTTATATTAATTTAATTAATTAATTCGCTTTAGTTATCCAAAAAATAAAAAATCAATTTAGGGTTTATATTCATATATGAGGTATTTAAATCATATCAAATATAAAATGTGATAAATTTTTATTTTTTTAATGATAAGTGATAAATAGTTTTGATTTATTATCAGTGTATAAAACTCTAAATTTCTTATATGTAATATGAAAATGATAATTAATTATCAATGACGTTAGTTAAAATAATATTTAATGATTTTTTATTTAATAAAGTAACGTATTAAATATTAAAAAATTTTGAAATAATAATTAAATAATTCATAACCCGGACATTTAAGCATAGATAATATTAACTCTTTTTCCTTTTTTTTTTTAGATCATAGCTTAATTTGATTTCTAACTTTTCTCTTTCCAATGCATGTCATTCTCTTTTTTGATTTCCTCAAACTGACCCAAAATTTCTGGCAACTTGGAATTCTTTTAGGTGAAAAAAATACTCTCATCTCACATGTTGTTTGGACTAAGCAATTCATGACACACTCATCCAAGTACTATATATTGAAGACTCGTAAATTCTTCAGAGTACTTAATTATCTGCTTACCAACCAAACTACACACTTTGTTAATCTCCTACCAGATAAAATGGGTGGACAACCACGTTTGGTGAAAGCTGTTGCTTTTCTTCTGCTATTCAGCATTGTTGTCATCTCCAAAACTGAAGCTGCTCAGTCACTGAGAGCTAAAGGACTCAAGTTGGCAACCTCTCTCGGAGAAATGGAGAAGGGTCCGTTGTCTCCTGAGATCATGAAGCAATCTGGACCGAGCCCAAGTGGTCCAGGACATAAATCTAGTGAAACACCCAGTCAGGTTCGTCGTCCCCTAGGCTCTCTTCCGCGTTCGGGAGGACTTCTCCATTTCAGTTTCGGTCGGACACACCACTAGCCAGTCAGCCTGTCAGGCTATTGAACCCGTTAAATTTTCCATCATCCTCTTCAATTTTTTTCCCTTATTTAGTTTTGTTCAATTTTTTTTCGGCCACCTTAAACATATAACGTTTTGACAACTAGAGATAATGAAATATTAAAAACAGGGTTTCCCTTTTATGTTACTTAAACCACTCTGGTCAGTATTATCGTCACCCTGTATAATTAAGAGAAACTCAAAAAGTTATATCAATATTTACTTCAGAATAATATATTATTACTGTATGATATCTGATGCAAATAAATTATGTCTTACATTTCCTTCTTCAATTATTGCATACATTATGTATATATATATATATGAAGTCATTTGTATTTCTCTTATTTGCTTTTATACTGGTGATACTGTTACAATATTCAACACAAAAGGAAGAAGGAAAAAAAATGAATTATTAACATGTTGATCATCCCATCTTGGATTTGGTAACTAAAATACAATATAAAAATAATATTATTATTATATAAATAAATAAATATTTAAATGATATATAACATGAATTATTAATATATTAAAATTTTAATAAATTGATAAATTCCCTTAAAGCCTTAGCTTAGTTCAATGTTTTGATTTTATAATTGGGCTAAAGCCTATATCAGTGGTTTGTAATGTTTTTCTTTTAGTGGAAGCCCAACTGGGAATGTTTAACTCAAAGCCCTCTTCTAGTCCGTTCCTTAAACCCAAAACCCCGAACTCCTCCCGACTCGGAAGTCACGGCGATGTCGCTCGGCCCTTATCTCTTCCGCCGCCTCCTATGTTCACAGGCGACGGCGCTGGACTTATCATCGCGGCACTCAACGAGCTACGATATTTGTACAGTACAAGTACAAACAACCACCGAATTGCCGGCAGGATACCTAAATGATGAGGGAAATAGCGGAAAGATTAAGAAAAATAAATGGTTCACGCTACCCACAATTGCTAAAACCGTCAAACCCTAGGTATTGGGAGCAAAACTAAACGGAAATCCTGTAAGGTTATTAACTTAAACTACCTAAGTTGGTATAGTAAACAATAAGCTGTATCATATTCTGATTTCTAGCATAAGATCCAGCATCAGATTTGATGGTAGAAGTCATTAATGTCTATCTATCAGCCTCCGGTATGCCATGTTCGAGGAAGCCAATTCACCAATTCATTTATTCCATACTGCTAGGAAGGAATTAGTAGGACAGTAAAGAGCCTTTTCCATTTGAAGTCGTATTTCATACATACATACATACATATATATACATATATATGAGTTAATTTTGAAACTTTGTGTTGCCATGAACATTTATCACTGGCTTTCCAAGACGGCCCAAGGGAAAAGATCGTAGTTCCACTTCGAAAGGTTAGAATATTTTCGATTGCAGTTATTATTATTTTTTTCTTTGAGCTAAGAGATTCTAGGTTATCCTCGTGTTCCATTATTAAAATCATTATCTACTATAAGATGAATTGATGCTTTAACTATATGCATGCGCTAGTAGACAATAATGCCTTCATCATCGTTCACATATCTTATATTTGCTGAACAGTCCTTGGTTTTTGGTATTATAGGTGGCTTTGGACAATGTGAAATCTGGTCGAGATCATCTGTTTACAATTCCAACATTATGTCATCTCAACATGCAATAATATGGTATTGTGTCCTCTAAACGTCAACTCATAGTAAACATCATTCAGGCAGTCATTTAGAACTTCACGCGTTAAATAGGAATGGATTGTTGTCCTGGTTGTGCCATTTACAATTTGCTGTTGAACTTTTATTTGTTGTCACGAGACTAGACCTTATAATTTTACAAATATAAAATTTATTTAATGAATAAAAAATATATTATGATTACAAATATTTAATATAATACATGTAATATACATATTATATTATATAAAATTTCAACCATGATTAATTAGAAAAAGAATAAGAGAGATATAGGTACAAATTATCGAATCTACATGGGCTTCACTGGTCTCATCATGAGTACAGGATTGTTGGTTGCTTGGTTTGAGAATTTTGAGTCTTTTGACTCATTATTGCATTCCCATTTTTCTTTTTTTTTTTATTTTGCTTTTTATTGAATTAATACCGTGGTTGGCAAAAAAAACATGCGAAAATTGAATTGTTGATGCAATCAAAACCAATACAAATACAAAATAGTTTTGACATTGACTATTTGAGTAAGGGAATAAAAGAAAAACCCTTAAATCAAAGGTCCAATTCAAATTAAATTTTTTAATTGGATCGAATCAAATTTATATCATGATCGTATCATTTGCTATGTCACAATTGAAAGATTGATAGTACTTGTCTTTATTAAATGTGCAATAAATTTTTTTTTCTGAATGTATATATAATACAAAAAACATTACAGGCACCAAAAAATAAGCATATCAACTTTTTTAAGTACAATAATGAGATTTCTTATTCAGTTCATTAATAATAATAATAATAATGAGATTTCTTATTGAATAGCAAATAAATAAGCAAATTTAAGCTAAACCTTCTAACAGTTCAACATCAGACTATTAAATTTGGTCCACTTGGTAGTTGTCACATTGTCTTAATGTGGATCGTGAATTCATTTAGTGGTGTTCATATATCAAGTCAAATTTTTATGTTTTTATATTTAAATATGAATTGGATTCAATTTAAAAGTCTGAATTTATTGTTCATATATTAATAAAAAATTTAAAAAATATATATTTATATTAGTATTTATATATTTTTATAATTAAATTTAATAAAAATTTTGAATTATTAAATAATAATTCAATTAGAACTAAATCAAACCGAATTTTAAAAAAAATCATATTCAAAATCTAACCTAAATAGATCAAACAGGTGGTCCAATTATAGATAAGTTTAATCCTACTCCATTTATATTTTATATATATTTAAATTTTTTATTTGAAATTGATCTATGTATTCATGTCAATGGTCCAGCAGACAAATTCTTTGATGGAGCCATGTTTGGTATTGACAGATAAGGACGTGAAATAATTATGAAACGAAAATAGAACATGTGGAAAATATGTAATAAGGGTATAAAAAATTATTATTTTTTAAAAAATCTAAATTAAAAAAAATTTCAGATTTATATTCTGAGGCTAGTTTATATACATATATATATATATACACAGTAGAACACCTTCCCTTGTGCTCAAGCAAATCATTTAAAATGCCTCTCTCTCTCTCTCTCTCTCTCTCTCTCTCTCTCTCTCTATATATATATATATATAATATTATTAATAAATCAAATAATATTATTTAATTAAAATAAAAACTAATTATATTTATTTTTAATAAATTTAATAAAATGATATAATATAATTTATTAATGATATATAAACTTATATATTTTCAATGCATCAAATATAAATTTTATAAATTATATATTTATTATGATTTACCTCCACTTTCTAAATGAATTTCTTGATATAAATAAAATCGTGATTTAGAAAATACAGTTATAATATTTAAACATAAATTTATTAAATATTAATATTTTTTTTTTAGAAAAAAAAAGGTAGATTGCTTGAATTAATATCGAATTTCTCTCTTTAAATTAATTTAAAAATGATGCAGATAAGGTTGGTTGACTTGTCGACAAACTATTAGAAGCGGCAAAAGCTTAAAATAGAGACCATCGGGATAGATGACACTTCGAAGGTTTTTCTTGCAATCGACGACATTTGGACTAAATCCGGCCTCTATTGAAACCTAATCACTCTTTTCATATTATTTTGTGCCAAAATAAAAGGATTAATTTGCAAATTACCCTTAAATTATACTGTTTTTCTTATAATTAAGTGATTAATGAAAACAATTTACAATTAAGTATTTAAAATTTAAGTCTATTACAGATATTAATCCATACGGTTAATGGTTGATGATGTGGCTTTTATCTGGCTAAGAAAAACAAGACATATGGCTTTGCTAATTTGTCAGCAATGCATGCCCACATTTTAAATTTTTTTATTTTTCATTTATTTCTAATAAAATTTTAAGTTTTAAAATTTATTTTTAAAATTTTCAAAAATAATGACGTTTGGTATTATGGATATATCAATAATACCACGTGTCACGTATATTAGTTAGAAAAATAATACATCATTAGTGTTAACCTATGGACTAATGTAGATTACTAAATTAAAGTTTAGATACCTAATTATAATTTTTTTTTTTAATATCAAATTATGAAAAAGGGAAAATTTAGATACTAGTTTGTATATTAATCCAAGAGGGTGCAAGTTAAAAATACATAGGATATCAATCACTCCAGTGGCCTACAAAATACACAAACCACAACTACACCTTAAAATTAGTATATCCTATCTCTTTATTTATTTTATTATTCATATTTAAAATTTTTTTATATTTGCATAACTTTAAACGTGAATTAAACAAAACATTAAAAAAAAAAAAAAAAAACACAATACGCGGATGGCATCCCGTGCCTCTGGGCCTACATGTTGCGGAGATATCAACTTCTTGGTGAAGTTCCCTTTTGATTTTTCAACTTTTATTTTTGGTTTAATTTTCCCGTTTATATATAGCTATAGTTGGATGGTTCGATTCGCCATCGTCTCAATACTCATTTTTTGTAAAAGCCTAAAAAAGAATTTGATCAGAAGTTAAAAATGGGTAGCTCTGAAAGTGAGAGAAAAACTACAGGATGGGCAGCCAGAGACCCTTCAGGGATATTATCTCCTTACACTTACACCCTTAGGTATATTCTTAATTTTTTCTGTTTTTTGTCGTTCCTGTTTTCTTTTTAAGGTTTTTTTTTTTCTGGTTCTTGCCTTATGATTGATAAAACGAAATGTTTGCAGGAACACTGGTCCAGAAGATGTTTTTATCAAGGTTATTTGCTGTGGAATCTGCCACACTGATCTTCATCAAGCCAAAAATGATCTTGGCATATCAAACTATCCAATTGTTCCTGGGTAAATACTAAAATCATCTCCTTTATTGAACATATCCGTATCCCGAATACATACCCTTATTAGACACTTAAATCGAATCCAAGTAACTTAGGTTGCCAAGCTTTTTTTTTTTTTCTTTTATCTGCCATGTTTATGAATGACGATTTCTTGACCCTGTTGAACTATGGCTCACTACTTTCCCTTCCCAGGCATGAAGTGGTCGGTGAGGTGGTGGAAGTAGGATCAGCCGTAACCAAGTTCGGCATCGGAGAAATTGTCGGCGTCGGTTATATTGTTGGATGTTGCAGAAATTGCAGAGCATGCAATTCTGATAATGAACAATACTGCCCCAAGAAGATCTGGTCGTACAATGATGTCTACAATGATGGCAAACCAACTCAAGGTGGCTTTGCTGGATCTATGGTCGTTGATCAAAAGTAAGAAATCACAACCTCAAAAGATACATATCGTACATAAATACTTGTTCATGCCTTTACAGTATCTAGCTCACTTTTCATGTCAAATTAAGTTTTGGGTGTGAAATAAATCATTAAATATCTAATTTTCTAACATGTATTGTTTCAGCTTTTCATTTTTTGAAGTATTCATGTTTGGGATTTAGGTTCAATGTATATCCGAACATTGGATATGCAATTATGATTGTTCAAATACATGAAAAAATTAAAAATAAAAATAAAAATATCCGTATCAATCACATAATTATATTCTATAATCACATTTAAATCCGAGCATAAAAAAAAGTAGTTACAACTTTCAAGTTCCAACCAATGCATAGATAGTCTACCAATCACCAAATATCTTTAAATGAAGTTATTTGTTGTTATGTTTTAGATTTGTGGTGAAAATCCCGGATGGTATGGCACCAGAACAGGTGGCACCACTCTTATGTGCTGGGGTGACAGTTTACAGCCCACTGAACCACTTTGGTTTAATGGAGAGTGGCCTAAGAGGGGGAATATTGGGGCTCGGAGGAGTAGGCCACATGGGGGTAAAGCTAGCAAAAGCAATGGGACATCATGTAACTGTTATAAGCTCTTCTGAAAAGAAAAAAGTAGAGGCCTTGGAGCACCTTGGTGCTGATGAATACTTGGTCAGCTCTGATAATGAAGCAATGCAAAAAGCTGCTGATTCGCTTGATTACATCATTGACACTGTGCCTGCTTTTCACCCTCTTGAGCCTTATCTTTCATTGTTGAGACTCGATGGGAAATTGATCTTGACTGGAGTTATTAACGCCCCTCTTCAGTTTCTTACCCCCCTGGTCATGCTTGGTGAGTCAAAATTCCCTTTTGAACTTTTGAGCAAATTTTATGTCCATAATTTTGGTTTTTTTTTTTTTTCCAATTGAGTCTGAAATCTGAATTTCTGGTTCTTGAGGCCAAATACAAGTGCTTTTCATAGTGGCTGGTTCCAATATTTTGCAGGTAGGAAGTCAATTACGGGGACTTTCATTGGAAGCATGAAGGAAGCAGAGGAGATGCTGAGATTCTGTAAAGAGAAAGATGTAACCTCCATGATTGAATTGGTGAAGATGGATTATATTAACTCAGCTATGGAGAGGCTGGAGAAGAACGATGTTCGATATAGGTTCGTGGTGGATGTTGCTGGAAGCAAGATTGATCAATAGGGGGGGGGACAAAAGGAAAAAATTCCTTTAAGTAATACTATAATTTATCATACATGAAATACATCTTTAAATGTGACTCTGTTTCTTGGGTTGCTATGTTTTTGCTGTTGTTTAAGTTAAAAAGAGTATGGATTCCCTGTTTGTCTGGCTATGGCAATAGAAGGAAAAATGAATATGAGATGTTGATTTCCCTTTTCTTTTTGATTGGAATTCATTGTAATTATAGTAACGCTTCATTCAATTTAATTTTGAAAAAAATTATAATTAATGTTATATTTTGATTTTTTTTAAAAACTCGAATTGAATAAAATTTATAATTAAACTTACCTAAATTGAATTTGACTCTTGTTTAAATCAATTCGGTTTTTTTTAATTTTAAAAATATATTTTTATAGTAAGTTTAAGTTTTCACTAATTTAAAAATAAAATATTTATTTTTATTATAAAGATTATAATTAATTAAAAATAAAATCATTTTAAATTAAATAATTATAATTTTTTAATTTATAAATTAAAATTTTAATTAAACACATTTAATTATTATTCAATTTAAAATCGAAATAGAGTTAATAAAATCAAATAAAAACTAAATCGGGCATTAAATTCGAATTGATTTTCGATTTTCCTAAGCCTACGAATGCTATTTATCCGTCCACTAAAATTTGGTGGGTGGTCGGTGTCGTGACTGACGCTTTTGGTGTCAGTGACATGTCTCACCAAACTTCATTGGGATAAGAGAAAAAGCAATTGTCAATGTCTCTTTTTGTCGACGTTTCGGACATACTTCTGAGTTTGATAAGAAATTTTCAACCTTCGCTGTATTTTTCAAAGGTTGGTGCTTGAAAGTGCCATTAATTCTTCGCACCTCCCATTTGGATTCTTGTTTCTTACTTTTTGTTTTTAGTTTTTTTCAGTATAAAAATCCTAAACTAGATTTACATGAATCTGAACGCCATACATAAAAAGGATAATTAAATTATGATATAAAAATAATATAAAAAATAAATACTAAATTTACTTTAAATAAGTTATAAACATATTAAATTTTATATAAATATATAATATTTTAAATATAACACTAATAAAAAATAATATAAATATATATTATCAATCTAATCATGAACAATAAATTTAGTTCTTTATTATTCTATTTTTAATTTGATTGGTAGAGATTTCTTCAGGAAAAAGTAGTACTACAATCATGTTTATATACTTAATAACAATAAAGAGTCCTAATTGTTTTCTTCAGCAAATTTCATTAATTTTGACTATTAGATGTCTAGAATTTAAAAATTCAAACACTCTATTACACGATTGCTGACAACATATTTCATTCTATCACGTAAGTACTAAAACTTATTACATAAATTTTGCATAAAATATTATTCGGCCCAAGGTTATGAAGATTTTCTGCCCTTATTCTTCCTCAAAAATACGAAAACGTTCCTTAACTGAAATTATGGATCAAGAAGACAGCTAGATAAACAAAAGAGGATGGAATAGCTAGATAAACAAAAGAGGATGGAACAAACCTATGAAGCACGAACGTAGACATGTAATTACATGTATGATATGATACGATATAAAACCGCCGATAAAGTGATTTTTAAAAATACACAAGTATGACAATAAAAAAATATTGTTTATATATTTTATGTAAAAGATATTTAATGTGAATAATATCCAAAATAAAATTTTAGTTTACGCCCATATGATCCTAGCAATTAAACCAGTACAAACAGCTGACAAAGAGAAATTTAATTTCTGGAAAGTTTGGAAGAAATCTGCATACTTACAATTCAACTCGTTGTCAAACCCCATGAATAGATGAAGCCTTT
This sequence comes from Adansonia digitata, assembly GCA_029448705.1. NCBI lineage: Eukaryota > Viridiplantae > Streptophyta > Magnoliopsida > Malvales > Malvaceae > Adansonia > Adansonia digitata. The sequence continues at coordinate 1,731,536 of JAQSVH010000004.1, forward strand.
TCCCTAAGGTAAGCACTTGTCAGGAATCTGCATTGAGTCAGGGAATTGAATGACATCAAGAAAGTGAACTTTTATTTAACGTGTAAGCCTGCTAGCATGAATGTACTCATGCATATAACTGCAGCCTTTATCTCATTCATGTTCAATAAAAAAAAGCTATGAAAACTAATTGGGGGCATAGTACTCCAAAGCCCAAGGCATACTTGTTGTTTCAGCCAGTTCAGCATGTCGGACTACTGAAGCATAAATTTTGATTTGCACGATAATGGTAGTGTCAGAGGGCGTTCCATCCGCCTAACTAGCACAGCTGCTAAAAGTTACCTATTTTATCTTTACATTTGTGCCGGGAGCTTGCAGCATTCTCATTTACATTCTTACATTGTGTTGCGGTTCTTCAATATGCAGTGAGCTTAAAATATTAATGCTATAGCCTCCACATAAAGTTAAATCAATTTAGACTTTTGGCTAACAAGTAATTCCAAGTAAAAAAATTAATGGCAAGCTTGTCTTGAATAAAACATTGATTATCAGCCAAAGACGCAGATATCAAGTTTGTACCTATGGAACATAGAGGGCATTACACCGCAGAGTTCTTTCTCACTCAATCAAGCATCCTCAATTCTAGTTAATCAAACAATCAACTAATACAAACTACTACAAGAATTTCATTGTCTTTGGTAGTAAGATTATCCTGATCATAAAGCTAATACAATAAGTTACTGTCGTGCTTATACATAAAGTTGTGTAAAAATAAACATAGCACTGCACAGATATATGTCTACTTCCAAAAGCAACTGGACCTTCAAAGAGAATGACAGGAACTAGCCTAACGTATGCAGCTTGAGAATATATATATATATATATTATCAGCCCTTATGCAACAATTACATGTTTATATAAACATTAAATATCAACCTCTGAAAAGATGCATCAACGAGAGCATGCAGATAACCCTGGAGTCAAGTTTGTAGCTACAGAACATAGGGGGCATTATACTGGAGAGTACTTATTGTCATTGCGCTCAATCAAGCAACCCATGATTCTAGTTACTCAAATAATCAACAAATAGGAACCACTAAAAAAAATTTCATGCCTTGGGTAGTAAATTAGATTATGCTGATCTTTGCAGCTAATACAACACATTAGCGCGTGCTGTAGTGATAAAGTTGTTTAAAAGTGAAGATGGCACAGCTCATATTACATATGTCTACTTCCAAAAGCAACTGTGACTTCAAAAAGAACAATGGGAACTCACCTAACTTATGCAGCTGAAGAATATATATATATATGTATATGTATATGTATATATATATATATATATATATAATCAGAATATTTGCTGCAATTATGGTCAATTTTGAGCTAACTGAGAGTTTCGGATATGGGTTTTAAGAGTTACTACTCCAGTTAACAAACAAAGAGATGCCGGGCTCTTACCAAAAATATGTAGCCAAAAAGACTCCAGCAAGTAAAAAATGGAAAAGCAGAAGTGAAATAACTACAAAAACAGCATGTGCAGCACTATGATCATACCTGCATTAAACAGATGACAGCGGAACATTAAAATGAAAAGGTCTATAAAATATCTGGCAGTTCAGAGGAAAAGGAATAAGTAAAAGAATTCAAATATGTTAGAATGTTAGTACATTATTTGGTAGATGACATTGCTCTACATGGAAGAACTTGACACCCTCAGGATGCTTATGAATACAAATTACAAGTGCAAGATAAGAAATTCTTAGCACAAAGATACACTATCAATTATAAGCACAATAAGCATGCCAATTTGGGATCAATAAGATTTGAAAATCGAAGACTAATTTCAACACTTTTAAAGAATAACCACTACGTAATTCATTTTTGTTATATGCAGCCATTTTTGAAAATGAAAAAGAAATTAGTCCACACGATAAGCTGCTGCTGCAACTACCAAAAGAAGGCTACAGATTAAAACAAAAGCAGGGTCGTCATGAGCCCACTGGTTCTTGGTTTCTGAACCAAAACAACAAATAAACAACTTTTCAGGTTCATGCGATAATGTAAACAATTTATTAATTGCATGCCTTTAATGAGTTCGTGGACATGAAACTTAAAATCCAAAAGGAAAAAAAAAAAGACTATTTTTACATGTTAATTTTAAATCTATATGGATTGCCTCGTACCATAACCTTTAGTGAATTATCCATGCTTTCCATGTTTTTCTAGTTTTTTTTTTTTTTGGGGGGGGGGGGGGTGGTGGTTGTAGGTAGGAAAAGGCAAAGGAAAGTTCATGGCACTTGCCAACTGCAATGATATTGACTTAACCGCTTGATAGACTACAAGTCAGTTGAACATGCAGTGACTACAATTTATTGCAGCAAATATAGCCATAGGGGCCAAACGATGATGGCACTTATGACAAAATAGTAAATACAATGTGCTTAATGATTTACACTATTGAGAACTAATTCACAGCAGTATAAGCATTAACGCTAGATAGAGTACAAGTCAGTCGAAACGCAATTATTTTTGCAGTCAGTATTTAGTATAACTGTAGGAACAAAAGCAGCACTCAATGGTTAAAAACATTGCTACTCCAACTTGACATAAACAGGTAAAAAATGAACAAAACACCAATTAAACAGATATAAACTTACGTTTAAAATGTTTTGTGTGCTAACAGATACATCCACTACAGAAATTCATATACACAATAGAACAAAATTAATTAGATAATCACATTTAAACACTTAGAAAACCTCCCCCCCCCCCCTCTCCCCAACAACCCACAAAAAAAATTCTTAATAGATATTCCGTTAGTGGATTTAGAGAACAGGATACTACAATCACAATCGTATGATCTCTACTCAAAACAAAACAAAAGAAAAAATACTCTATATTCAGCAATAAGAAGCAAAAATTAATAAATGGTAAATGCTTGAAAGTCTCCGAGATTAAGTGGACTACTAGCTCAAATTTCATTCCTAGAATCTCCGAAGCTGTATGCAAGGGAAAACAATGAGAATTAAAAATCACTCAACACAACGTTTCTTTCCATTCCTAAAATTATAAGGGTCTAGCAATCAGTAAACGGCTGATGATGATACTATGAGACAATGATAAACAAGTGGTTAATAATGGGTATTACACGACCTGTGGTGCAGTACATAGTTGAAGCATTTGCCAAAATGTATATTCAATATCCATTTGTTGCCACTGCAAGAACAAGAAAAAAAAAAGAAAAAAAAAAAAAAGAAAAAGGAATGTGATGGATAAAGCAACCACGTACAGCAAGCATGCTGATGAGGAAACATAATGGTAATGACTCCATACATCCTCAACCAAGGTAACTGCTTACTTTGTTTCATTGGATGTTCAACTTCGATGGCTCCTAAATTTTAATATAATAATTAGAATTTCCATGACTTCCTATTCATTTAAAGATTGAGGCCATGGAAAATCAACTGCTAACATGCAGCTCTACCAAAAGCACACATCCAAACCTATGTGAAATTAAAAAAAAGGGAAAATAATTCACGTTACACATAAAATCATTAGGTGGTTTAAATTGCTTGAAACTTAGCAAAACGGTACACGAATGCTCAAATTTAACTTGGGTGGCAAGACAAACATCAGAGCTAAAAGTCAAATTATTCATTTGATTAGAAAATTACTGCTGAATTATTAGAGATTCAAGGAGAAAAAGTTTCAGGTGACTTTGACACATTACGAGGAGTAAAGTCGCGAATCGCTAATGGATCCAAAGTCATATTATTCAAAAACTACTTAACTCTCTCCTCATTACTTCTCTCCCTATTGAAATTAGAACTGAATTCTAGATTTCACATGGATCGCTTCTCTCTTATCGTTTCCAAGCCTTGAGTCTACAGCTTGATGACAGACATTATCCGCCCAAAGAATAATAAATAATAAATAAATACATATATTGGTATAAATTTGCGAATTCCATCAAGTCATAGAGCAAAGAGACATCATGACTGACAGCAAAAATGGATAAAAGCACCAACAACGACAACTGCTATTCCTAATTGGATCATGATTCAAACTATAAACAGAAATTAGATGAACATGAAGATCAGATCCAGCGAAATCTAGAGAAAGAGAGAGAGAGAGAGAGATTGGACCTTGACAATTCGACGGGAGTTACTGAGGGAACATGTAGTTAGGTCGAGAGGCGGAGATCGACGAACGCGCTTTTGCTTAACCGTTGGTAAATATATTCGTGTTAGATGACGGCTTCTACTAGAGTTTGACCTGAGTTTTGACTAATTTTATTGTTACTATTAACTCGTCCTTTAGGCTCCTTTTGTTTTAATAGATATTTTTACTTTTTATTTATTATTTTAAATTCTTTATAAAAATAAAAACAAAAAAATTATTACATATTATTTAATGGAAAAACATAGGAAAGGCCCAAACTTCGGATGGGATTTTTTTCTTTCCTTTCCAAACGATTCCCGATTAAAAGTTTCAATCTTTTAGATACAATTTTTTTTAATGTTATTTTGAATTTTGTTATATATATATATATTAATTGTGATTTATGTAGTCACACTTTATAAATAAAATAACATTTTTTGATGAAATTGTTTTAATACAATAGCAACACTTTTTTCAAAAAAATCTTTAAAATGTAAGATGTACATATATTTGTCATAATATGGTCATGTACCATTTCCTACTCTTAGACCACAAAATTGAAAAATGGAATAATAAACGCTAACATACTATTTTTAAAGAATTTTGTAAATAAGGATGAGAAAAAAGAACGGACAAAATCGAATTGAATTTAATTTATGTTGCTTGAGGTAATAATTAAATATATTAAATTTGATTTGATTTTAGATTCATAAGTTAAAAATAAAAAATTTATATGAATCGATAGAATTCAATTTGAATATTCGATTCAATTTTAATTTGATTTAAAAAAATGAGAATACTAAATACTAACCGTAATATATTTTAAATCAAACCAAAATATTATAAACACGAATTATATTTATACTCTATAAAAAAATACTCAATTGAATTGATATAATGAACCAAACCGACATCAATGGAAAACTTACTCAATAATAGAAATAAAATAAAATTATTTTTTAATTTATTTTTATACGCATTTAAGAAAAAAAAAATCTACTCTTAAAAAAATTATTGTAGCATTTTTTTACTCTTATAACTTTGTCATCTATTTTAAAATATATTTTTTCTAAACATATATATTTATATATGAATTCCAAAATATAGTGCTTTTGAAATCGTTAAGAGAAAAAGGAAAAGGCAATTCGAATACCGTAATGAAAGAGTAATCCAAGACGAGAAAGAAGTCAAATAAGTAAAGAAGTAGCTGAAGAACTTCTCTAAATTTTTATATGACCCACAGCCGCACGGCTACTTATCAGTCAGGCAACCATAAAGTCCAATAGTTGTCCAACATATCCTAACTGTAAAAAGCTTGCAAAAAATTTGAAACCATTCGCTGTCGAAATATAGGATTCCATTGAAAAATAAAAAACAAAGAAAGAAAGAAAATTATAGGAAACCGAAAGTTTAAATTAACAAAATTAGTATAATTTGAAAAACAGAAGTAAAAATTTCAGATATATCACTGAATATTTTTTTGTGGGGAGAGGGAGGGGGAGCTGGCAAAGATTAAGCTGATTCATACGACAAAATTAATAAAAAATCCTATTTCTATTTTTTTGTTTTTGTTTTTGGGGTTCTGTTTATCCTCTGTACATTCTCAAAATTATTGTGCTCTGAAAACGAAGGAATTTTGATTTCTTTCGTTGCTTTCTTGCTGTCTGGTTGGTTCTCTTAATTTCCTGCATTCCAATCAAATCCTCCATTGTTAATTAATCTTTTAATCATCACCAATTCCAAATTAACCCTTCATTCAATCCTGCTAATCCCAATCCTCTTAACCCCAGCATTCCTCACACTTTCTCGATTGAACCCAAACTCCGCCATGTAATCCCTCACTTCTTTCCTAATCATCTCCTTCATCGCAGCCAAAAGGTCAGGTCCAAGCATCGCTGTCTTTGTCCCACTCTCATGCTTCTCTGCTAATAACTCTAACTCTTTCTCTCTAGACGAGTTATCGTTGTTTAACTCAACAGAATCGTTCCAAGAACGTCCAAGAGTAAGGGCAGTTGAAACACGAGAGTGTTGCGTCGACTCGGCAACGCTCAATCCTAAATCGCTGACGTCAGAACCCGAAGGACTTCCCGGATTACTAATACTCGCCGATCTAGGAGACTTAGCCGGCCGTCTCTCCGATTCCTGAATGGAATCTCCTTCCTCCATCGAGCGTCTTCGTTTCAAGGTCGAGTTCCAATGGTTTTTAACGGAGTTGTCCGTACGACCGTTGAGGAGCCTCGCGATGGTGGCCCACTTGTTGCCGTACGTGGCGTGGGTTTTCATGATGATCTCGTCCTCCTCCGGAGTGAAGGGACGGTGCTCGACCTCAGGTGACAACTGGTTGCACCAACGCAGCCTGCACGATTTCCCCGATCGACCAGGGATCGACCTCGATATCAATGACCAGTTTCTAGGACCGTGCCGCTGCACCAGCTTGCGCAACGACTCATCCTCCTCGGGACCCCAAGGCCCCTTGACCCGATCAAAGTCTTGATCCATTGGTTTGCTTAGTAACAGTTTCGAAATCCCAACGGCGATTTTTAGTTTGTTTTTGAGAGGCGGTGGAGTGAAAAACAGAGAAGAAGAAGCCTTCGGTGGCGGAGGCTTGGATTGTTTTTGTGAAGGAAGAGAGGAATGAGGAGGGTTTATAAAGGGCAAAGGGTTAGGGTAACTGACAGAGCCGGTTAACCGATACAGGTAATAAGCGTTAGGTGAACTGGTATTGACCAGTAACCGGTTAAATGCTTATACAGCTGTACGACGTTTACCTTATCCACGTAGGCAATCACTAAATTTCCAAGAATCCCAATAAATCCTTCTTGGGGTAGTATAGGAATTTAATAATGGTAGTTTCCTGATTTGACTCGTACAGTTATGGAAGTTACTGAAAAGGAAAGAGCCAAGGAGGTTCCGGAGAGTGAGAAAATCGCGAGAATTTGAGGAGAAATTTGGGAAGAGGATAAGTTTTGACTCCGCCAGGCTGGACGCCATTACATGGGACTTAAAAGTTAATTTTGTTCAATTTTTGGGTGTTGTTATGGATGCGCAAAGGATTGCTGATGTGGATTAAAAAACAACCAAAGTAGTCTCGAAGATCGATGGACAGCTTCTCCCTCCAGCCTGTAAACCTGCCATCGGAAATGACATATTAACGGCTTTCTAGCCACCGACACGAAGCCATCACCATTGGCGCTCCTGCTTTAGACCACCAAAATTAACTATATTTTGTTAAAGATGTTGCGTTTATTTTATTTTTTTATGTTATCTTTTATATTTA
>JAQSVH010000004.1:1741137-1757403 GCA_029448705.1 Adansonia digitata
TAGCAAAGGTTACCATATTTCAAGAGGCAAGCTAACTTTAAAATTATTATTTATTTATTTGTTTATTACTCATTCCGTCCTTCTTCCTTTTAATCTTAGACTTTTAAACATGCTAAGAAAAAAAAAATCCTTAACTATTTAAATGTATTTTAAACGAAATATTTTTCTTTAGAATATTGATGTTTAACTATTTTTAATAATAAAAAATCATGAAAAATTAATTTAATATATATATATATCTACACATAATGACAAACTAAAGTATAAATAGTGAACCGCATATATATATCCTTAAACAATAATATTTTTATTGAATTAATTAACTACTGAGTTATTTATTTTCTCATTAACTTATAATTTTTTTGTTAAAATAAATTATTCTTAATAAAATTTATAGTTAATAGGGGCATATAAACTATAATTCCCTTTCTGCAACATTAACAATTGCACATTTAACTGTATCATATTGTATATGTGTCGTTTTTATATCTAACTAAACATAATTGTAAAATTGTAATATAGAAAATTATTGGTGATATGCTTCCAAAGAATTCAAAGGTTCTAAACCCCGTTTGATTGGCCAAATAAATGAGCATTTGGAGTAGTGCTATACTTGTAGTTGGCCATTGCAAATGTTTGCCATCTTGAGTACATAATTTATCGTGTGTTAAAAGATGAAAAAGATGAAAAATATGGCACGTCCATGTGTGAACCTTATCTGGATGATGATATTTGTTTCTTTCAAATCAAAAGTTGTGTTGGTATTATTTTCTCAAACTCGTCACCGATCGCGCAACATGATCACGGGGTGAGTTTGCAATCAACGCTCATCCTAATCGTAATTATCAACATTAAACAATGAGGTTTAAAATCGACTGACTCAGAGACGATGCTTCTGCTATAAAAAAACATTCCCACTCCTTCCTCACGTAATGATTAAAAGACCAATTTGACGATCATTTGGGAAAATAACAAAAATTGCGAAGATTATACTAAACTAAAATTCGTCTCTGACTGTTAAATATAGGTTTGGTAGATATTGTAATCAATAAGATAGGGCGGGAATTTTGAGGTGGTCATTTCACTTCGCGCCTTGAGTAAATAATGTACAGCACAATTCAAATTGTCATAACTTGGAATCGACCAAGCATTTCAATTTAAAAATAGCGGGCTGATATAATTAATTATTATAACAATGATAGTAAATATTGTAATAATAAAATTAAAATTAATAAAAAAATATTTATTTTAAATTCAAACACTTAATGACAGTAAAATAATAATAAAATAATTATTAAAGATATTAATTTAAAATATATTAATAAATTATTTACATGATTATTTTTATTTTAAAATAATTATTATTTTTAAAAAAGTAATAATAAATTTACACATTTTTAATTAAAAAAAACAATAATGCAATCACAAATTATTTGATAAAAATAATAATTATATGAATAATTATAAAGTTATTTAAAAGCTTTAAATATAAAAAAAATAAATAAAGACAATTATACCTCTACAGCTAGAATTTAGGGGTAAGAAAAACAAAACAAAAGAACTCATGGACAACCGAAAAACACATATATGCACTAGAGGTATTCTTTTCCACTGGAGGTGTACTCCTCCGCTTAAAATTTAAACGATTTGCTAACGGTGTTTTGGTTTGTGCCGACTAGACAGGTCACCTTTTTTCAATGAACCAGTTCGACCGGTAGGTCAAATCTGGCTTTTTCAACACTGCTTTTAAGAGCCTGAAATTGGTTTCAAGCCGAAGCCGATTGCATCAAGACTCGTTTCGAAAAGCAAGCAAAAGTTTTCACAGCTCGTCAATAATTCGCACAATGCATCAAATGGGGAAAATTATCGTCTAAACACAGCCCACGTGTATTATAAGATATGGCAAATACACGTAAAACACAAAAAAGCAGTTCCCATAAGCTACAGTATGTATTTAATAAGAAACAAAGGGTCAAAAAATCATTACATTTCAAATAGCTCCATTTGTTCAATCATATGATCATTGAAAAATCTTTTTTTCTAACCTAACTTCATTTGGTTCTAATTTTTGCTCCTGACGGTAAGAAAAAAAAAACCATGACAAAGACTACAGAGGCTTCTTCAGGTTGAAGGTTTACCTTTTTTTTTATCTTCTCAATTTTGCTGGCATTTCTCCATTTTACATGAATGCAAATCATCAAGCCTTCTAACATTGATGCTGTCTCCAAACTAGTCATTGATCTCACAATCCATGCTGATTCTGAAGGTTTAGAAGATCATACCCTTTGGCTAAAGTATATATTCATAAAATATCTCGACGGATTGAATCCACCTAAAATTACTGCACAGCAAAAAGAAGTTTAGTTTCAGCTTAGCTACGATTCCCGTGTAAAAGCACAATTAGATATCAAATCTAACACTTACAGATTGGTGATAGAACGATAATGACACCAATTGGGTAAAGGAAAAAGGTTGTTCTCTCCAAAAAGGGAAGTACTGAAGAATAATAGATATGTCAGTTTTTGAAGGTAATAATTAGCCATTTCTTTCAGAAGTTTCATATACACCCAAAAGATAGGCCAGTTCCCGGACGCATAAAAGAAAAAGGGCAAGCGAATAAGCTTACCGTCATAACCTAAAAAGTTGAGGTAGTGATAGTAAGAAGCTGCCACCATGAAAAGCAGATTCGACAGTAGTTCAGGTATAAAACCATGGGCTAACAGAAGCGGTGACAGAAAATAATGTATTACTGCCAAAACAACAATATAAGTCACATCTCAATTTGATTATTGAAATTATAATCAAAAGTGCCAAACAGGCAGTAACCATAAAATTACCGTAAAGCATTACAAACATGGGGAAGAAAGAATTGCAGTGCACATCAAATGCATACAGCCTTCAGAAAAAGGGAAAGCACAGTCAGCACCACACAATTATTTTAGATACTAATATTCACAAGCTACTCTGCTGCTTGAGGAAATTATAAAGCATTGATGACCCAGATCCATTAAACAACAATTAAATCAGTATAAACAGCTCACACAGAGAGAGAGAGAGAGAGAGAGAGAGAGAGAGATTAAATTTCTGGAAAGATAAGAAGTCTCCAGACTTGCCATTCCACCCGTTGCTCAACAACATGACTATTTGGAGCCTCTTCCCGAAGGTAAGTATTTGTCAAGAACCTGCACAGAATCAGGGAATGCAATTACCATCAAACAAGTGTACTTGTGCAAACCCTCCTAGCATGAATGTACTATTAGATTAACTGCAGGCTTGATCCCATTAAAGTTAATAAAAAAGCTAAAGAAACTACTTGGCATAGTACTCCAGTTCTTTCAACCAGTTCAGGATGTTCTACTACTAAAGCATAAATTTTTATTTGCACAAAAATGGTAAAGTCAGTGTACCTCGTATCTGCTTGGTTAGAATAGGTGCCAAAAGTTTCGTTAATATTGTACCTTTTAATTTGTGCCAGAAGCTTGCAGCATCTAATATACATTCTTATTGTTGTGTTGCAGTTCTCACAATTTTTTTGTCTTATGGGAATAAGGATATGCAACGAGCTTAAAATATAAAGGCTATAGCCTCCACATAAAGTTAAATCATTTTAGACTTTTTGGCTACCCATTCCTTGGATATAACAAGCAGCCAGAGTAATTCTAAGTAAAACATAATGGCAAGTTTGATCTCCCTCCTTTGGTAAAAATAACGTCTTCTAGACAACAAGCTGCTACAGGCCTATTCCATAACCATAACTCAATTCCCCAAACCTTATACCACATTATAAAAACAGTCAAACAGCTAGCATTCTGCTCCAGCGTCAGACCCATTAAAAAGAATCAACATGATATCATCTATTATATAAGTTTTTCCACCTTTCAGCATAAGACATTGGCATAAGTAGAGGACAACAGTACACATATTATAATGCTATGGATCATACTTCAACCAACCCATCTTTACTCATTTTAAAAGTAATTTGCATATTTGAATGAACACTAAATACCAACCTCAGAAAAGATATATCCGGTAGGGTATGCAGATGACCCTAGAGTCAAGTTTGTTGCTATAGAAGATAGAGGGCATTAAACTACAGAGTAATTATTGTCATTTGTGCTCAATCATGCAATTGCCAATGCTAGTTAATCAAATAATCAACTAATACAAACTAGTAAAAGAATTTCATTAAATTAAATAGAAAATTAGATTATGCTGATCATAGAAGCTAATGCAACATGTTACAGCCATGCTGTACTAATAAAGCTGTGCAAAAAAATCAACATAGCACTGCACAGATATATGTCTACTTCCAAAAGCAACTAGGCCTAAATAACAGGCACTATGCTAACTTACGTAGCTTCACAATACATATTATCATCAGCACATAGGCTATAGGTCTATTTTGAGCTAACTGAAAGTTAAGATATTGATTTTAGGAGATAATAGTTCCAGCTCAAAAACAAATAAATACTAGCTCTTACCAGCAACATGTAGCCAGGAATACTCCAGTGAGTAAAAAATGGAAAAGCAATACTGAAATAACTACAAAAACAGAATGTGCAGCACTGTGATCATACCTGCAGTAAAGAGAAGACAGCAAAATACAATGACTAGGTCGAAAATATCTAGCAGTTCAGAGGAAAAGGCAAAAGTAAAAGCACTCTATATTCATTCTTATAAAAGAATTTAGAGATATTGGTACATTATTGGGGCATGGGATCAGTAAATTTTGAATATAAGACTAATTCCAAATCCAACCAATGCACCATCAACCTGAAGGCAAGGACCACATTTAAAATATCATTGCTTAGTAATTCACTCTCTTTATATGCAGCCATGTTGGAAAGAAGAAAGAAACTTACGCAGCACAATAAGCTACTGTTGCAACTGCCAAAAGAAGGCTACAGATTACAATAAAAGCAGGGTCGTCACGTGCCCACTGGTTCTTGGTTTCTGAACCAAAAAGACAAATAAATAAAATTTTCAGTTCATTAGATAATGGAAAGAATTTAATAACTTCACACCTTTAATGTATTAGTGCAACATGAAGCATAAAAGCCAAAAGGACAAAAGGAAAAGACTACTAAAGCTGGATGAATTAACTAGTACTGTAACTCTTAGTGACTTATGCTATGTGTGCTTTCAATGCGTTGCTAGTTTCTTTTACTGGGCAAAGGGAGGAAAAGTTACAGCAAAGTGACCTAAGAGCTGAAAGCATACCCCAACTGCAATAACACTTAGTTAACTACTGATAGAGTATAAGTCAGTTGAACATGTAGAATACAATTTATTGTAGCACACATAGCCATATAGGCCAAAGGATGATGGCACTTAGCACAAAATGGAACAAACACTGCGCAAAACGATTTAAACTAATGAAAGCTAATTATCAGTTGTATAAGCATTAACATCTAAATTGCGTGCAAGATAGTTGAAACACAACTATTTTTGCAGTCTGTTTACCACTAGGAACAAAAGGAGCATGCTGTGATTAAAAAATTACTGGTAGAATATAAACAGATATAAATAAACAAAACATAAGTTAGACAGAAATGAACTTACGTTTATGGTATTTTGTGTGCTGATAGCTGCATCCACCATGGAAATTCATATGCACAATAGAACAAAATAATTAGAAAAGCACATTTGAACACTCAAAAGACTTTTCTTTCGGCACATAATCCCTTTCAGTCATTCCCTAATAAAAGCCCAAATTATAGGTTTGGACACAACCCAGCAACAGCAAGTTTCTGGTACAGGATACAAAAGTGAGCAATATATCACAATCCTATTATCTTTAGCCAAACCCAAAAACATACTCAACATTCAATAGTAACAATTTCTGAAGCAAATTAAGAAATGGTAAATGCTCAAAACCCTTCTGAGATAAAGTGTATTACTGGCTCAAATTTCATTTCAAGACTCTCTGAAACTGTATGTAATGGAAACAATGAGAATTAAAAATCAGTCAGCACAAAATGAAGTGTCATAGGTACTAATCTTCCATTCCTGGAATTATATGGATCTAGCAATCAGTACTGGGTTGATGTGGATATTATGGGATGACAAAAAACAAATTGAATGATGGATACTTACACGACCTTTGGTGCAGTACATAGGTGAAGCATTTGCCAGAATGTATACTCAATATCCATTTGTTGCCACTACACAAACCAACAAAGGAAAATGAAGCACGATGAGATGAAGCAACCATATAATGCAAAGATGATGATGAGGAAATGTAATGGTAATACCATCATACATCCTAAGCCAAGGTAACTGGATAATTTGTTTTGTTGGATGTTCAACATCTATGGCTGCTACATTTTAACATGATACTTACAAATATAAAAATTTGAAAATTTTAATATTATACGACTTCCTCATTTGGAGATTGTGGCAATGGAAAATTAAGATCTTACAGGAATCTACACCTGAGGTGCACATCCAAATCGAGGTGATATAAACGAGTATATATACAAAAAAGGGCAGTAAGAATTTACATTAAACGTAAAATCATTAGGAGGATTAAACTGCGCAAAACTAGCAAATCAATACCATGAGTGATCAAATTTAACTTGGTAAAGACATGCATCAAAGTCAAATTATTTATTTGATTAGAAAATTACTGCTGAATTAGCAGGGATTCGAAGAGAAACGGTCCAGGCTATTGTTACTTGGACATATTTCCGGGAAGAAACTCGTGAATTGCTATCCGATCCAAAGTCTTCTTACTCAAAAATCACCTAATTCTTTCCTCATTACATCTCCCATAAAGAAATTAGAATCGAATTCAGGATTTCACATTGATTACTTCTCTTTTATCATTTACCAACCTTAAGTCTACTCCCTGATGCCAGTTATTAACCGCCACTAAATCCAAATTTTGAAATAATAATAATAATAATAAATAAATAAATATTAGAAGGTAAATCTGTGAATTTCATTCCATCAAGAACTAAAGCAAAGAGACAACATCAACTGACAACAAAAATGGGTAAAGGGAGCAACAACGACAAGTTTTACTCCTAATTGTATCAAGATTCGCACTTCGGATGGAAATTAAATGAAAATGAAGATCAGATCCAGCAAGAGAGAGAGAGAGAGAGATTAGACCTTGACAATTCGACGAAGGTACTGAGGGAACATGGAGTTAGGTCGAGATGTGGAGGGCGACGAACGCGTTTTGTTAACCGTTGGTAACATCTTCCTTTTTACTTCTTCTTCTTCCTGTTCGATTTACTTCTTTAATCGAAGATCTGTTGGGGATTGGGATCTCTTCCTTCTTTTTTTACTTTCTTTTTACAGCTCTGACTCTCTCTCTCTCTCTCTCTTTCTCCCTCTCTCCCCCACTCTCTCGAGGTGAGAATATGGAAACTTCAAAACGACGACGACTCTATTTCTCCCAGTCCCAGGCTCGCCCTCGCGCTGACTAACGCACCTGCCTTGCCTAAAATGCCTATACGGTTTAACAGTTAACATGAACTGTATTCGCAAAAATGGGCTTCATATTGGGCTTAACCCAAACCAAATTCTTTTTTTCTGCATGGGTATGAGCCAACGGGCTTCCCAATCTAACAAATTTATGAAGTCCGTTTAGCATTGTTTTTAGGTGTCAAAAAACCAAAATCAATGCCAACCAACCAAACCTATATACAACTCCCATATTTAAATCCTATTTAATTTTTTCGAGTTTTGGCCCTAAAAAATATTTACGTCAAAAATATTTATCCTTGCAGTCTTAAAACTTAAAAATCTATTAAATAACCCAAAGGAATAAGAAGCCGATAATGGCGGTTTCATTAACATACATACATTACATACAAATATAATATAATATAATAAAGTACGTATTAACTATGTCGAGATATTTTTTATTCGATAATTAAGCAAATCCGCTGGAGTAATTTTTTTCGGGGTTACCTTGAACATGTATGTAGGTAAAAATAGAGTGAAATTTTTTGTTTGAAAGACGATGAAAAGTGAGTGGGGAATCGATGCGAAAATAATGAAGAAGTCCAAAGATGCCGGTAAAAACCATCAACAGTAAAACCAAATGTGAAGCGGTAGTGGATAATTTAGAATTTGGATAATGGTATAATTATGTCGAGATTTAATGTCTAAACTACAAAACAAGAGGAATACGAGGACACCTAAAATGCGTTAGGTGAAAACAAGGGGGAAAAAAAGGTAATTAAAGGTCTTAGATACCAAAGATTGATTTCCGGTGATTCTCTACTTGACTAATGCTTATATATATATATATATATATATATATATATATATATGTATTGTTGTATTATGGGTGAATTTTGGAAAGAGGGGGAATGCACTAAAGTCTTTAATATTGACATTTCTTATTGCATGATTATAAATAACAGATAAAATACATATATTTTTATATTATAAAAAGGAAATAACCAAAAATTATAAATAAAATTTTAAAAAAGTTTGTGTTTGATATGTTATCAATGTATAAATTTATACATAGTTAATGAATCATATGACGAAATCTCATTGATAAACCTTTTAAAATAAATATTAATAATTATATTTTTATTAGGTGGCATCGTGTGGTTCGATTGGAGAAAAAAAATTAAATTACTTGAATTTGCTTGATTAGGCTTGATGTCATGCTTAATTTCAAACTTGATTATTTGTACTTAACCTTGAATTCGATTTTGAATTAATATTTTTTTAATACTAATTATAAATAGTAAAAATGTATGTTAAAAATTTTTAAAAAAAATTTGATTATGCTCGTAAGTTATTTAAATTAAGTATTATGATACTTAAACTTAATTTACTTAATAGCTCGAGCAATCGAGATAATTGAACTTGAACTCGATTCGATAATAAATAAACTAAATTCAAAATTTTTTAAATTAAATACGGATAACTTATTACTATAAATATTTTATTTACGCACTTAATTAAAAGACCTAAATGCCAATTCTAAAGAGAAGAAGAAAAGGATTCTATAAAATGGTGGCCTACTCTAACTCCTGTTAACACAAATCGGATAATTTTCCAAATACCGAGACCAAACGAACAACATTTGCTAGAACTTCTCACTTACGAATTAAAGTAGATATTAGATATAAATATATTTAATTTTTAAAAAATTATATTTATAATGTTGAATATTATGGTACAGCTGATAGCGATGGCTGAACAAATAGTCGGCCAAATGAGCCCATCTTATGGTAAAGGTAAAGCCCATTTAGTTAGCACACGACGTGTGACCTGACCTGTTCTGCTGCTCGTCTCTTGACTTTCTCCGATTCGTATTCGTGTTCTTGTTTTTCTTGTTTCTTTCTCCCTCTCTCCTTCAATTGCAGAAGAAACGAAGACAGCAATCGCCCCGCTTCCATGGGAGATTCCAACCTTACACTTCACACATCAGTTCATCAAGCTCTTGGCGGTGGCCCAGGTCTCCATCTCAATTCTTCTTTTCCTACACCTCTCTGTCTGTATATTCGCAGCTGCTGCCTCTTCATTTCATTTCCGGATAGATCTGTTTTCACTTCCATTAATGCTTCCATGATCATTTCTATAAATGGGTGTTCGGAGACCTTGATGATATTGTTCAGCAACACTTTTTTTATTCCAATTTGGTTTACATGATGCTGATTTATTTTAGATTGTTCTTTTATTTTATTTTGAATTTTGGGTCTGGGTTTAATTTTATTTTTTGTATTGTTGGTAGTTGCTGATGTGCTATTGTGGAGAAAATGGCGTGGCGGAGTTGTGATGCTAGTCTCGGCAACGACTTTGTGGTACTTATTCGAAAGAGCTGGTTATAATTTCTTGTCATTCGTGGCCAACGTATTATTGCTCCTTGTTGTTATTCTCTTCTTCTGGGCCAAATCTGCTTCCCTTCTCAACAGGTTTTCCCCCATTGTTAACCTCTTTAATCTTTCCTTATTTCATACTTCGATGGGAAATATTGGTATCCAAAAAAAAAGGAAAAAGGGCTTCTTTCATTTTTTTATAAGAACAATATATGAGGATTTATTACAAGAAAATGGAAGTGATTCCGCTTTTATACGCAGACCTTTGCCTCCCCTTCCTAATTTGGAAATTTCTGAGAAAACTATTGGGATGGTTGCTGATGAGTTACAAGTGTGGATCAATTATGTATTGTCGATTGGACATGACATTGCGATTGGCAGAAATTTGAAACTTTTTATTAAGGTTAAGTTTTTCTTTTGGTTTGATTGTTATATAACTTTATTAAAATGTCTTCCTTGCCAAAGTTTTAATATGTTTATTGCTCAGGTTGCTGTTGGATTGTGGTTAGTATCTTACATTGGTAGTCTCTTCAACTTTCTCACTCTGGTCTATATTGGTGAGTTATGAGATGCGATTCGTTTCTATAACCAGTGATGATTCCATTGACTTTATTTGTGTATGCTTATTTCGTTAGATTTGTTCTGCAGGGGTTATTCTTAGTCTATCAGTTCCTTTGGTATATGATAAATACCAGCATCACATCGATGAGAAACTTTCTGTAACACACAGAATCATTCAAACGCAGTACAGGAAAATTGATGAAACAGTTTTAAGGAAGCTTCCATTGCCTTCAAACAAAGAAAAGAAGATGCAGTAGGTAAGTTTGCTTCCTTCTCTCTGCCTCTTGCTTTCATCAATTTAGTCTAAATGACTAAGATACAAGAGTCTTTTACATTGTTTGTGTTGCATTAATTTGGATTGTGCAACTTTTTAATTATTCTGTATTGAAACTGATTGCTCATACCTCATGGCAAATATGCCTCCGATAAATGCACATTTTGTGACCAATGTTCCTTCCTGGAAAAGTTAACGTAATGGCCTGTATTAGGAATTTAATAATCCTCTGATGTTTTATCCCTCAAGCATGGCATGCAGTCTAGATTCACCTCTTTTGGGAAGATGTAGCTTTTTTAAAACTTAAGGTTAGAGTCGTTGTTGTTTTTAAGATTTATGTATCATTTGGAACTGCTTATGATTTGCCTGGAGTTCACCCTCCTGCTACTTATCACTAATTTTTGTGTGGTGCCTCATCGTAAAAATAGAAATTCTCTGCATGTGATTTCAATCTTGTTTTTCCCGTGAACTGATTTTGCAATTGGATCTTGTTCTAATAAGTACATGATGCCTTTTATGCTCATTTAATGAGATCTGCTAATGTATAAAACATTCTCTAATGTCTAGATAAATCTGAACAGGTTGAAGTTGTCTTATACTGGTTACTCGTTTCAAGCCAGCAAATATATTCTTGGTTTGGCGCATGGACATGCTTTCAGCTGTGCATCTAATTGAAAATTTTTAATTTTAGGGAATTATGTGTGAACAAGGATTAAACAAAGATTGTAGTCTATTATCCTTGCAAAACTGAGCCCTCATAATTTGCTTTATACTAAACTTATGCTTTGGAGAAAAGGTCATTAAACAAATATTAAAAGACATGTCTTTCACAAATTAAAATTTTTAGATGCAGAATCTCATTATTCTGATTGCCAAAATTTCACATGTTATCTACGGTAGTTCGGATGGATTCCCTATGTGATAAAACTCTAATGTCACCTTGAGCAAACTTAGCTGATAAGTCAGTTTACCCATTTGGAAAACCTATCTGAGGGAGCTTTTGATCGAACCATGACTTGCTGATATAAAAATGTAGACCATATGCCTCTGACAGGTCCCAGTTTCAAGGCCAGCTGAGCTGTTGAGCTTACAAAATTAATGTGACTAATAACATTTAACCAGGAGTTAGTCTATGGTCATAAATGGTGAGTTCTGCCTAGTCGCTTTTGTCCAATAATATTTAGCATATGTTGCTTTTGTAATCTGGGTGCCAAGTGAGAATCCTGTGCTTTTATTTTCTCAAAATTGAATAATTAGCAACAAGTCATCTAGGGGTATAATGTCCTGAATAATTAATGTTGAAAAAAACCTTGCATGTTTAACTGGAAAGGCCGGCAAGTGTTGAGACCTTTGATGTGATAAACATAAGCACAGATTTAACTAGCTGATTTGTTTGCAGCACTTCTGACTTTCTGGGACAAAAATATTAAATTGTTAAAGCCTATTGTCTTGTTTGAACTCATTTGTTGCCTCCTCTAGCCTCTTTGTTTATCATTATCTATCTCACTTATGAAGCATATGTACTTATTTTATGCAGAGTATTCGGGTGGTTAATTGCGACCAGAGGCATAAGATTGGGGTTTCAAGATGTGAAGCTTTTGATTTTTTTTGTTTTTTTTTTGCTCGATGCCATCAATTTTCCTATACTAGTCGAGTTTCAAACCTTTAGGTGCCTGACTAACCTTCATAACTTATATTTTCAAGAAAAGATTCAACTTTTTCCCTTTCTTCCGCTCATGGGAGCCCTATATTCTTAATTTAAGACTTGGCCTGCAGTTTATTCATTTGTGGTTATATTTTATGTATTCATTTGGGATGGACAAAGATATCCTCCAATGGTGGAGGAAACTTGTGTATGGCAACGGAATCTAAGCTTTTACATTTCTTTTCTAAATGAGATGTATAGTCCTTGTATGGTGCTTGTTTCCTTTTATAGGAGACTTAATACATATGGGAATCTGACACACACACGTATACAAACCCAGCAATTTGTGCCTCAATGGTAATTTGTGTATTTTTATTATATTTTAATATTTTATCGTGTCATAATCGTGGTCAAAGTGTTTTATATTTTATATTTATATGAATTTTGATAAGTTACTAACACCTATCGGGTCTAGTGAAAGTAGCTCCTTTAAGCAAAGTTTTGGTTTAGAGTCTTGTGAATGGAAAAAATAAGCATTGGGAGAGTTTTCCCCTGTTTGGATCTGATTCGGCCGATTTTCGAATAATCAAGACCCAATGTAGCTATGGATGTCAGGGTTGTAAATCAAATATTTTTTTAATATGTTAATAATTTGTATTATATAATTTTTAAAATATTCATTTATTCATGTTGTATTAATTTTTTTTATCATATTTATGTAGTCATATTTAATATAAATTAGAGATGACCATTTGACAACCTTTGCATTTATATGAACCCTGATAAGGTGACAGTATGATAGCATATAGAGGAAATTCTCTGTTGCTTGAATGGGTGTTGGTGGACAAAAAGGCAGTATGTCGACATTTTTGAGGTCACGATGATTAATTAACACACGTTTGATTCTATTGTTTGCCATCTATGGGCTGCAATGCTAGATTCTTTTCTTTACTTCAAAGGCAAACCACCAACTTGAGAAATGCCACCCTTTTCTTCCAAGTTCCAAGTTGATGAACTTCCTACGCATAGATGGCAGTTAGAAGGGGTTGGGATGGATCATATGATCCGAATTATTTTTCTTGACAGCTCATTTTATAATTTACAATAATATTAAAATAAAATATTTTTATATTAATATTTATAATTAAATTTAAATAAAAAATTATTATATTATATAAACAGTAATTTTAGTAGGCGGGGTTAGTTTGACTTGAATTATAAAATAGTTTACTCAAGTATAGCCCAATAAAATCAGATCGGACGGGTTGTTTGATTAATGAATAGGTTTAATTGCATTATTGCACCAACCATAATAAGCATAAGCAAGAAATAGTAGGAAATAGAATTAAAGTTATCCGCATTATGAAACTAGTGCTCTTGTAAGTATGCTTTCTATAATAGTAATAGGTCCAAAGTAATCAAAGACTCATCCCTCATGGCATCATCTCTTTCTCCTTTCGAGTTAATAGCTTCTACATCTTCTAGACTTTCCTTCTTTTAACCTCCTTCTCCTTCAATCAAAAAGACTACTGCAAATAACTATGATCACTTGAATGAAATGACTTATATCCCAGAATCCAACCAGAACGAAGATTCTCATCTTCCACGTCTTAACCCCCTATAAAGCTTCTAAGCCGCCATCTAACTCTTTCGTTAAAATACTTCACCATAAATCCCAGCCCCGCAAAGAGTATATCCTATCTAAAAAGTTCGATCAATGTATCCTTCCTTCAGGGTCCCTTGAGCACTTTGTAACCATCGAAATTCCTCCAGAATTCTCAGCTCAGTGGTTAGAACTTGGATACACTCACATCCATTTTGGAACAATCAGACTTGTGCTAAACTATCATAGCATGAAAAGACGACCAGTCTTCGTTAGAATAGCCTTTCTAGACTCTAAATGGCTCAAATATGAACATTCTTATGCAGGTATTGCCAAAAAAACTCCTCGGATTCAAGAACAACATGCATGACCCTTTTCCCTAACTACAACAAGGCACTCAAAACGCCAACTCTATTCAAGTGTCTGAAGATTCAGATCCAGATGGTGTAGAGGTGGTTAGCACAACCATTGAAGCCACATTGCATTCACCAAATGGCTTACAAAATCTAGGACCAAGCAATCCTCTCAAATGCATCAATTCCCCTTTAATCAAATTTGATGTTCATATAAACTCAACCACGTGTCCATTTGAAGTAGTAACAAGAGAATAGATGATTTCTCTTCGTCCAACCACATGGGTCATTAATTCATTTACTTCAAATTCAAAACTTAGTTTTTCTTTTTCTTTTTCATTTTTAATTAAGAAACAAGACAACGAACGGATTTAAGGAGGGTTGGAGTATTTTAATACTATATATAACTAAATTGATCCAAATCAAATTCTAGTGGTTTAGATTAGTTCGGTTCATCAATTTTTTAAAATTAAATAACATCTTTTTTATAGGATTTTAATTTTTTTCATTAATTTAAAAATAAAATATTTATTAGAAAAAATTTAAAACTAATTAAAATTAAATAAAAAATAAAATTTGATTTTGTTCGAATAATTACAGTCGTTAACATATAAACCGAAAACCAAATCAAATATATTTAACTATTACTGAATATAAATCGAACCAAATTCAATACAAACTAAACCAGGTATTGCGGTTCAGATTAATTTTCAATTTTT
The DNA here is from genome assembly GCA_029448705.1 of Adansonia digitata. Taxonomy (NCBI): domain Eukaryota; kingdom Viridiplantae; phylum Streptophyta; class Magnoliopsida; order Malvales; family Malvaceae; genus Adansonia; species Adansonia digitata. The sequence goes on from JAQSVH010000004.1 coordinate 1,756,087, forward strand.
TTTCTGCTCTATTGAATCTTAATCGACCATCCAAACAAAAGAGTCATTAGGTCGACTTCAGTTTTCTAGGACTGTTACTTAGCTGCAAAGGTTAATAATGCAAAAAGGCAATCAACATTCAAATGCTTGACAGCCTTAATTTGGGTTTTTGTGGTTGAAGCCTAGCTATTAATGGTACAAAGAAAAGGATAAAATAGTTTTTATGCAAATAAAACAAATCAGAATCATTTGTTAAGAAAATTGCTTACCTCGAAGGTAAGATGCTATAGCATGTGAACTTGAAAGAGAAGGGCCGACAAGGAAAGGTAAAAGCAACAAGAGTTCAGGTTTAACGTAAAAATTCGGTCGGGGAATTCCCTGTAATGTTTTTGACAAAGGGGGAAAAAAAGAATGATGGAAAGGAAAGCCAGCCAGGGCAGGTTAAGTTGGACTACGACTTTCACAGTACTAAACTACGAACACCACTTCCTGGCCCCCTGCTTCAGTGGTGTTCGTAGAGGGTATTCATGTATCACAATTCACCTAGTTTGACTGGTTAAGTTCTTACCGCAATTATTTTGGTCTGAAGATTATTAATTGCATCTCATTTTTATCAATTAAAATATGGCTATTTTTGGGCTGTATCTTGGTTCCATTTATCATTGATCAAAAGCGATGCCAACCAGCCTGGAAAATATAAGGACAAAGTCTTGTCAAATTGCTGGAGAAACAACTTTGGAAACAGAGCACATTGTTCAAAAAATCAACACATTTTCACACGGTTCAGGTTTTTTTTTATTTTAATGTCATTTGGGGAATGCAGTAGCTATGGAAAGCATACACAAGTTTTTAATGTCTCTCTGTTCCTGTTTTGGGGGCCGAAACAAGTTTGGTTGTGTTGCATAAACTTTCTTAGTTTCCAAACAGATGGGAGAAAAGTAGATTCAGAAACACTCACCCCAAATTTATCGATCTTTCATTTTTTTTTTAAGTATTAATATAATATATATATGCGGATATAAGTATAGGCATAGTTATTGGAAACATTCCATTTTCTAATGAAGTGTGTACCAAAACGTGATTCATTTACGTCTCCAAACGATTCATGTCCCTGTACTTGAAAAATGACAAACCCTTATTCGACCTCTTTAGTGATGTATTTTGCAATATAGTAGTATCATTTGATACTTTTATAAATCATTACTATTTACATTTGAAGCAAAAGGTGCATTTAAAGTACGAAAAAGAAGTACATGGAACAAGAAAAAAATGATACTACTATTAACTTACTCGTAATTATAAATTAAAAATACATATAAAGTATGAAAAAATTAAAAA
>JAQSVH010000004.1:1807257-1828831 GCA_029448705.1 Adansonia digitata
TAAATAAAATAAATTAAAAAAATTTAAATTCTGACCAATCATACGGAGGTAGAATATTTATATAAGAAATGAAGTTTTCATAACATCAAGCACAGTCTAACAAGGAAGAAAGAAACCCCGAGTGACCAACAACGAATAAGACGTACCTAAACTTTGAACCCAGATACTTAAATGAGTTTAGATGTCTCATGAAGACAGCCACTGATTGTTTACACATGAATTAAAAGGGGTCCTAAGTAGCAATAATCTCGATATCTGACCCACTTCAATTTTGATTCTCTGGGGACCCCACGTTCCCTTCCATTTTTTCAATTTCCTATTTCAATGGGGAAAATTTTAGCCTGAGCATTTGAGATTTGAGACTTGAGACTCGAATTGAGATTTGGGAACATCTATAACACTGTTTAAAGACTTGAAAGAGAGAGAGAGAGAGAGAGAGAGAGAGAGAGAGAAGGTCAAAAGCCGCACTCACGCACTGCTTAGTGACCAGTGCCCCCCCTCTCTGTGTGTCAATCCCTTCTCGACCGTTCCCAGAAGTGCTGACATTACTCCATTACTTTAAATTTCTCTGTTCCTTCTTAACATCTTTTTCATCTCGTGTTTCTTTGGGCCAAACTTATTTTTTATAAGTTTTTTTACAGGTCTACCATGGTGGTTTATGCTAAGCTACTCTTGGGTTTCATGGCTTTTCTCAGTTTGCAGCTTCCTTTGATATTGGCAGCAGGTTATGTTTGATTACTTACTTGTTTCTAAAGCTGAGCTCTGCTTCTTTTTTTCCTTATTATAAAATATGCCATTTTGGATCATTTCTTATGCTTTTTTTTTTAGTTATTTTCTTTTCGGTCTGGGTGAGAGCGGAATCCTGGAAATAGGTTTTGGGTTCTGAAGCAGAAATTTTTTATTTAGGATTTGCATTGATATAAAAATGCACACTTTTAAAAGTTTTATCCATTGTTCTGTTATGATTATAATTGGTATTAGAATGTTTGACCTGCCTTAACTTTGTAACCAGTTATGTGTTTCAGATGATTTATGGGTACTTCCTTTTCGCTCAATGTTTAATGAATTTGACCATTGCCATGTTCAATCCAGTATTTATTCAATTTCTGGATTTAGCTTAGTGGATACTTAGAGCTCCGTGTGTAGAATAAATGGCTAAAGTGGTGTTGTTACTTACAACTAGATATTTCTGGCTTGCATAGTATGTTTTTGCTAAGTAAAAATGATATGGCGATGTGATTCCTGTAGTATAGTGTCAATTGGCACTGATATAGATTTCCACGTAAGGCTGCCAATGAATTTTTAAGTACTTTCAGCTGGATTATGCATTCTAGGTTTCAAATTGATTGAGTGGGGTCCTTTTCCTTTATAATCACCGGTAACTAGTCATTTAAAGGTTAAAGAAACTCTCGAACATGTTTCCGGTGATTGTTAGTGACCTATTTTGCAAGTGGTGGATTGCTAAGCAAAGATGACAATGTTATTGTTGCTTGAATCACTTATATCTGATCATAGGTCTTACTACTGTTGCAGATTGCCCATTAGATTTGAGTGGATCAAATTTTACTCTTGTGGCTTCTTTATGCTCTAATAAAGATGACAGAGGAAAGTGTTGTCGCTATATGAATGCTTTCGTTGCATTTTCTGTTGCTCGATATGCAAATGTGACGAGCGACCTAGGAGTTACATCAGATTTATCTGACATCTGCATCCAGTCCATATTGCAAACCATGGAACTGTATGGAGTGCCACGAAATGCCACAATGTTCTGTGGGTTTGGTACAAAAATTCCCGTTAGTTATGACTGTAGAGGTCGAACAACTGTAACACAGATGCTTGAGTCTCCAAAATTTATGGATGTCACAGAGAACTGCAAACTGCCTCTTTTCCAGGAAAACGATTGCTGGAAATGTTTAAATGCTGGCATTGTCTACCTTCATCATCTAGTTGGATCTGAAGATAATATTACATTGAGTATTTGCAGAGATGCGACCTTTGCTGCCCTTGTAAGCCAAGTTGACAACACTTCAGCTGCTGAAATTGCAAGTTGCTTTTTCCAAGTTCAGGGATTTGACATCCCTCGAGGTATGAGTAGTTTCATAAAAAACAGTAATTTGATTTTGTACTAGAACTCTGTGTATATCTGTTGTCAAGTGGATAGTTTTTGCAAGATTTCTCCCACTTTCGCAGTTTCTTGCATGGCTCAAATACTTATGTTCTTCTTGACTTTGTATACCCCTCTTCCTCACCTTTCCTCTCATCGGTGATGATTAGAGCCAACAAGCATTATTGATTCGTTACCTTTCTGATTGTTAAAATAGGTGGTGCAGAACAATCATCCGGCTAAAATTGAGTGCTTTTATTGGGACTGATAATATACATTGTAATGCTTTTGTGTCTTATTCAAGAAATAAAAAAGAAACCAAAGTATGCCTGGAAAAACTGATGCTTCTAATATAAATATTGCGTCAAACTTTCCTTTATTGACTGCATCGAGACATTAGATATACGAGTATGTTTTTCATGGCTTATTTTCTGCGAATAAATGAACTTTTATGTACTCTGATTAGCTAGTAATTTGTTACAATCATGATGCTAGTTTCAGAGTCACCTCCATCTCCAGCTGCCCCTAAGGTTTCTCCTAGTCCGTTGGCTGCTAGTCCAAGTCAACTCGTGTTGGGAGTTCCTCCAAAACGAAAGCACCATACATACCACCTAATGGTTATTCTAGGCATTGGCACAGCAGTAACAGTAGCTGCTGTGATCATGCTTATAGTATTGGTAGTTTTGATTCGTAGGAAAAGCAGAGAGTTGGAGGATTCCGAGAGTATGGACAAGAACTCTTCAAAGCACTTCCATTCTCCTCGGCCCATGCGTAAATTTCCTGAAGGTTTGTTCAATGCCACCTGTTCTCCTTTGATAATGGCAAGTTTTGACCATAATTTTCTTTAATTTGTATGAAATGCAGGTACTTCGTCAATGTTTCGAAAATATAGCTACAAGGAAACAAAAAAGGCAACTGAGAATTTTAACACCGTCATTGGTCGTGGAGGGTTTGGGACAGTATACAAAGCTCAATTTAGTGATGGCTCGGTGGTAGCTGTGAAGCAGATGAATAATGTTTCTGAGCAAGGAGAAGGTGAATTTTGCAGAGAGATAGAACTTCTTGCTAGATTACACCATCGTCATCTAGTTGCTCTAAAAGGATTTTGCATTGAAAAGCGTGAGAGGTAGTTCATTCTTGTATGTAAGTCCAGGTGATTGATCCATCTATAAGAAAAATTAAGTGCTTTTTTGCTTCGTGGCAGGTTTCTAATGTACGAATACATGTCAAATGGAAGCCTAAAGGATCATCTTCATTGTATGCTTCTCCATTCCTTTAATTCACTTCTCTACAATTGGATATTATCTTTAAAAAGGGTTTGTGAAAGGGTTTTAGCTATTTTAATTCTACTCTTCAATTTTCTTGAAGCACCTGTGTCTGACACCCATCTCTGATGCATGTCAGACATGGCTATGGAGGTATGATCCTCCAGATATGTGGAAAAACTTAAAAAAAAAAATAAGCATTACCATGTCGGATATATATCTATATTTGACTCTTACCCCCGAGTCCAAGTAACATGTGTTCTTAGGATTAGTTGGAAGTCAGTTACATTATTTTGGTTAGAAAGAAGAGTTTCTTTCCTCCGTTTGACAAGTGATAATTGTATAATAAATTGGTACGCTCAAATGCTTTAGGAGGCAGAATTAATCAACTCCTTTCTCATGTTATTTTTCTGCATTCATCATTGTTCATTGCATGCTTTAAATGGTTGCAATCTCATATTTCTGCAGCCCCGGAAAAAAACCCATTGAGTTGGGAGACCAGAATACAAATTGCCATCGATGTGGCTAATGCTTTGGTAACAGCGGTTGATTCTATTGTTGTTGTTGGATTTTTTTTTTTTCTTTTGCAGATTAGTTTATACAAAATTATCATCTCACTAAACCATCTGTCCTTTGTATTTGCAGGAGTACCTTCATTTTTATTGTGATCCACCTCTGTGCCACCGGGACATCAAATCAAGCAACATTTTGTTGGATGAGAATTTTGTCGCTAAGGTATCATGTCTGTTGAATGCTTCATTTAGTTGTACTACCACATGTATATTGATCTCACTTTTATCCGGAAACTCCTTATCAAATATAATAAGTTCTCTCCAGAATGCTGATAGACAAACATACACACCTTGAAAACTTTTATTTCCTCATCATTTTCTCGATACGTTGGTTTTAAAATAAAGTAAATACTAGTTTTTTTTTTTTTTAATTTATTGGCATATACGTTTGGATAATAAAAAATGGAGCAGAACTATCGATTACTCTAGCGAAATGGAATGCAACTTTCAGCAAATAGAGGGAGCTGAAAGCTGGTGAAAGCACAAAAGGCCACTGTAAAACTAAGATAACTGTTTCTGAAGAAATTCAGGAAGAATCCTTTCATATGAGAACTTTGAAGAACTTTTTATCTTCTGGTAAAAGTATTGAAGTACATCGCTTTAAAACTATTAAGGATTTCTGCTTTACTGTATCCTCTAGGTTGCGGATTTTGGGCTTGCGCATGCTTCTAAAGACGGTTCTATTTGCTTCGAACCAGTAAATACTGACATCCGTGGAACTCCAGGTTAGCCAAGAAATTACTGCAAGGTTTAATTGTCTCATGTTTATGCTAAGATCTAAGCGTTAGATGATTTTCAGGTTATATGGATCCTGAATATGTGGTCACTCATGAGCTCACGGATAAAAGTGATGTATACAGCTATGGAGTGCTGCTTTTGGAGATAGTGACCGCCAGACGAGCTATACAAGATGGAAAGAATTTGGTAGAATCATCCCAGATACTGATGGCATCAGAGTCAAGGCTAATTGAGTTAGTGGACCCCCAAATTAAGGACTCCTTTGACTTAGACCAACTTCACACAGTTGTGACTGTTGTGAGATGGTGCACTCAGAGGGAAGGGCGGGCTAGACCTTCAATCAAACAGGTCCTTCGACTTTTGTACGAGAGTTCAGATCCGATGCAAAGCGGGTTTATACAAGCTGTTGAAGATGAAGATTACGAAGGTGGTGACGGAAGAGGAAGGGCAAGCAGAGGGAAATTTCCTAGGAGTGGACCGCTTTATCACAGTGGGGATGGAAGATATCTTGCTTCATCTTCAAGTACGTCAAGGTCATATTGTAGTAGAAGCTTTTTACTCGAAACCGGGTCACCACAATCTCCTCAAAATATGCTCTCCCTTTGAGAGGCCAATCATTTGTTCGCTTCATCCGAATATACTGCGGGAAATGCCTCAATTTGATTAAGCCTTAGTTCAGATTTGACTTGAGAGATTACTTGATGTGATTTCACTCTTGAAAAACTATCAGGTATGCATGGTCTTTGTTATGCAGAATCCTCCTGTTATATAGAGCAAGTGAATGCCATCAAGCTTGTTACTTGTACGAAAGGGAAACAAGAGGATTTGAAAAGTGATCATTATCTTATAGTTTTCTAGTTTATGTTGCTCTATTTTTTCTTTTTTTTTTTGGGGATAAATGAGACATAAATTTATTCTTTTTATTTTGCTTGTTCCATTGATACAAAGATTAGGATATTGCAGCTAGTCATTAAGATTTGCCTCAGTGCAATTGTTTTATACTTTCATTACCTTCTAAAGGAGTTTCTGATTTTTTGTATGTAGTAGGTTTTTTTTCCTTCTCTTTTTCAGTCTTGAAAAAATCAGATCGAATTGGCCAATCAAATTGGTTTTTGGTTGCTTGTCTGATCCAAAACGTATAAAAAGAAGCAGGGATATGAAGAACTGGTAAAGAATTGGTCCAACCGGCAAAAAAATCACACGTTATTATTATTATTTTTTTTGTAAATAATGAGATTTTAATCTTTAACCTTATATTAAATGTTGTATCATTATGTCAAATATATTTTTTATCAAGTAAATATTGTATTTAATACTTATTTAATGTTAAAATTACATAATTTTAATTTATTATTTAATTGAATATTTCGGTTAAATCAGTTATTTGGAGGTAATACCGCGTTGGTTTTTTGTTCATGCATGTAGGCAGTTTGAAATTCTATGGAATAAGTAAAATCATCCTGTTCTTGTTTCGCCATCAAAATCAGGTACCATATGGTTCAGTAATCTCAAGGGTTCCTTGCTTGCCATGGTTGAATTCATTGGCGGCCACGCCTATGTACTTAAAAGTTGACATTGCAGAAACAGACTAAGAATTCCGATGTTTCCTTAGGCCACCCCATGGACGGAGAAAACAAGAAAAGACAGATTTTGAGCAAATCTAGTAACTGCTCCTGCTTATTTGTTTGGACGATACAGACATTAAAACCTATTCGGCCACCGAATGGTAAGGTCGGTATCCGATAAACAATGTTAGAAGCATCATTGTTGTAACTTTGAATGTGTCGTCTCACAGTTACAAGGAGACCCGCCATCGGAAAATCAGAAAACTCACTCGTTGATCTTGATATTGTCGATCATATTATCCTTGAGTTGATCCATGCATATAAGTAAAGATCCTCTGAAACTTCCAAATGCCATATCCGGTTGGTAGTAGTGACCAGAAAAATGGAACAGCTCATTCCATCAGGACTCCTCATTTCTCTCTTCCTTTTCTTCTCTATTGCCACATCCTTGCCGGCGTCGGGACGTCCTAGGACCTACATTGTCCACATGGACAAATCAGCAATGCCTGCTAAGTTTATAACCCACCACGATTGGTACACGTCGACCCTGTCATCCCTGTCATCACCAGATGGCTTTTCCCCCTTGCATCTCTACACTTACAACCATGTAATTGACGGCTTCAGTGCTGTGTTGTCCCAAGCTCACCTTGATCAACTTCACGAATTGCCCGGTCATCTTGCCACATACCCTGAAACTTTTGGCCGCCTCCACACCACACATACCCCAACATTTCTTGGATTGAAGAAACATTCCGGACTATGGTCTGCAGCAGGCTTTGGCGATGACATGATCATTGGAGTCCTTGATACAGGCATCTGGCCCGAAAGCGAAAGCTTTAACGATGAAGGCTTGCCACCAGTGCCGGAGAGATGGCGCGGTGCATGTGAAAGTGGTACTGAATTCAATTCATCGTATTGCAATAGGAAGCTTATTGGGGCAAGATCCTTCAGCAAAGGCATGCAGCAGGAAAAAATGAACATATCAAAAACAGATGACTATGATTCACCTAGGGACTTCATGGGTCATGGTACCCACACGTCGTCCACGGCAGCAGGCGCCCGGGTGGCAGGTGTTGATGCTTTTGGATATGCGAAAGGAACAGCTACAGGAATGGCACCGAAGGCTAGGATTGCAATGTACAAAGTGCTGTTCTTTGACGACAGTTATGATGCTGCAGCAACTGACGTACTGGCTGGCATGGATCAAGCTATAGAAGATGGAGTGGATGTCATGTCGTTGTCTCTGGGGTTCATTGAGACTCCCTTTGATGAGAATCCTATTGCAATTGGAGCTTTTGCAGCTTTGAAGAAAGGGATATTTGTTTCATGCTCAGCTGGCAACAATGGCCCTCATGCATATACCATTCTAAATGGGGCTCCTTGGATCACTACCGTGGGTGCTGGAACCATCGATCGAGACTTCGCAGCTCATGTCACGCTTGGTGATGGAGAGTTAATTGTAACTGGAAAATCTGTCTATCCGGAAAACTTGCTTGTCTCGGATGTTCCTATATACTTTGGACATGGAAACCGAACAAAAGAACTCTGCGATTTGTACTCTCTGGACCCCAAAGAAGTAGCTGGAAAGTATTTATTCTGTGACTACGACCCCACCGGCCAAATAAATGCCAATCAACAAACCTTCGATATGGACAGAACTGGAGCTGCTGGAGCTATATTTAGCTCAGACGAAGGGCCGTTTTTCCGACCCGATGATTTCTACAAGCCCTATGTGTTAGTAAACCCGAAAGATGGAGAGTTGATAAAAAATTACATAATCAATTCCGAGAATGCAACAGTCAGTATCAGGTTTCTAACAACCCTTTTGGGTACTAAGCCAGCTCCCCAAGTGGCTTACTTTTCATCTCGAGGACCTGATAGAAGATCGCCATGGATTCTAAAACCAGATATTTTGGCTCCTGGAGTCGACATTTTGGCTGCTTGGGTCCCCAACAGAGGCGTGGCTCCAATTGGTGATGACTACGATTATTTGCTTTCAGATTACGCTATTGTATCCGGAACATCCATGTCATGCCCTCATGCAGCTGGCATAGCCACGCTGCTTAAAGCCGCCCACCGTGACCGGAGTTCGGCGGCCATCCGATCAGCAATGATGACAACAGCCGATGTTATTGACAACGCGAATGGCCGTATCATTGATATGACCTCAGGAGTTGCCGGGACATCTCTTGATTTCGGAGCAGGGCACATAAATCCTAACAAAGCCCTGGACCCTGGCCTTGTCTATGATATCGAGATTCAAGACTACATCGATTACCTTTGCGGGTTAAACTACACTGCAAGACAGATCCGGACTATCACGGGAATGCGTCACTTTACATGTGATAATGCTATCCTGGATCTTAATTACCCATCATTCATCATTCTCTTGAACAATACTAACACAACCAGCATCACCTTCCAAAGGGAGCTGACGAATGTGGCCGAAGGTAGCTCGGTTTATCGAGCAGTGGTGAGGGCTCCTTCAGGCATGAAAGCTGTGGTGCAACCAGCAACACTTACATTTGCAGGAAAATATAGTAAAGCCAAGTTCCAACTTACCGTGGACATTGATGTCGGAGTTGGAAGTATTCCTCAAAGTGATTACTTTGGGAATTATGGATTCCTAAGCTGGTATGAGGTTAATGAGAAACATGAAGTTAGAAGTCCAATAGTCTCAGCATTCGCACCTTGAAGCCAAAGTGGCTGGAAATTCCATCTATTTTTATGTTATTTTTGAGAAAAATAATAGAGCAAAATGAAAAACAAGGATTCATACCTTGAGATAATAATTTACAACAGATGTTACACAGTAGTGGTTTCATGAGGTATTGTGTTCCACAAGTACGCAAATTTTAATTAAAATGGGGTTAGCAATTGGAATATTTATTGCGATGATAATTTTCCTTAAAATAAAGCAATTTCAAGAGGTTATATTCATTGTAATTATCCGACAAACAATTGCTGCTTGTATAAGATTGACCAATTAAATGTTACAAAGGTTAACCAATTGGTTCTTTTATGACCAACTCATTTAATTATACATCTTATGTCAGTCATAGTTAAGTATGGAAAATCGCTCTGCTTTTGTAATTTTCTTTTTTCCTTAAAGTTACTTCTGATGTTACGACCATTGTTGTTCTTATAATATCATGACATAATTCTTTAAATATTTTGTACTTCAAATTTTTAAATCATAAATAAGTGGCCTATTTCAGTTTATTCACTTTTCTTTATCTAAAATAATTTTTATAGATATTTGAAATGCTTAGTACGGAATACGAGATTGATGTTAGTCATCTTATAATTTTCATGTTTATGTTGCTCTAACTTTTTGGATAGATGAGACATAAATGGTTTTTTTTGGGGTGTTTGCTTCTTCCATTGCTACAGAGATTAGGATATTGCAGGTAGTCATCTACATTGTCTTTCATTGTTTGAAAAAAACCGGAGAGATGCCTCAGTTCACTTGTTTTATGCTTTCATTACCTTCCAAAGCACTTGCTGATTTTTTTTTGTACGTAAGAGTTTTTTCCTTCCTCTCTTTTTCATTGTTGAAAAAATCGGATTGGATTGGTCGATTAGATAGGTTCAATTGAGACTGGCAGCTCATCTAGACCGGAACGTATCAAAGTACCGAAGATATGATGAACAAATAGAGAATTGATTCAACCAGCAAAATATCAGATTAAACTTGTAAGAACCTTTTTTTTTTTTGTTGCTTTTATTAAATTTTTTTAAATCATGAGATATGACTCTTTAATCTCTTAATTATATATATTAAAGACCATATCAACAACTCAAATACATTTTTTTGAATTAAATATTATATTTAATATTTAATTTATTTTAAATTAAATATTTTGATTTAACCTAATTGAACAGCTGACATAGAGATTACACCAATTAGATTCCTAATCTGATTTTTTGATTCATTGCTTTTTTTTTTTGAAAGGTTACGTGGGAATTTAAAAAGGCATGTGGGCAGTTTGAAATTCCATGGAACCATCAAAATCAAGTAGCATGTGGTTCAGTAATCTCTATTGCTCCTTGCTTGCTATCGTTGAATTCAGTGGCGGCCATATACTTAAAAAGTTGATGGTGCAAAAACGAAGGGTTCCAATGTTTCCTTAGGCCACCCCATGCTTGTCTCGACTAAAGGCTTGGGGCCGAGAAAACCAATATATATATATATATATATATATATATACACACACATACATATACACACACACACATATATATATATATATAAAGATTGTCAGTAAATCTGATGATCATCATTGCTTCAATTCTTTTTGCTTATTTGCTTCGACGAACCTTACTTTAAAAGTATATCCATATTTAATACATACTTGAATATAGTTACAGCAGACAATGTTTCAATGAACTTCTAAATACATAAAAGACTTTAAAAAAAATTAATTATACTTATGCTAAACACATACTCATATACGATGCCAACACCTGAATTCTGATAAACAAAGTTAAGGTCGCTATCCAATAAACAATGTTGGAGACATCGTTGTTGTAACGGTGAATGAGCACCCCACAGTTACAAGGAGTCCGGCCATAGAAAAATCAGAAAACTCAAAACTAATAGGCTGATCTTGATGTTGTCGATCGCATTAACTTTGGGATGATCCCTGTATACAATTAAGATCCTCTGAAATGTCAATAATAGTGACCTGAACAATGGAACAGCTCACTTCATCAGGACTGCTCATCTCTTTCTTCCCTTTTGCCACGTCGCTGCCGGCATCGGGAAGTCCTAGGACCTACATTGTCCATGCGGACAAATCAGCAATGCCTGCCTGCTTTTCAACCCATCACGATTGGTACACGTCAACCCTCTCATCCCTGTCATCACCAGATGGCTTTTCCCCATTGCATCTCTCACCTACAACCATGCAATGGATTGCTTTGGTGCTGTGTTATCCCAAGCCCACCTTGATCAACTTCATGAATTGCCTGGTCATACTTGCCACATACCCTGAAATATTTGGCCACCCGCACACCACACGTACCCCAACATTTCTTGGATTGAAGAAACATTCCGGGCTATGGTCTGCAGCCAGATTCGTTGATGACATCATTGGTGCCTTGATACAGGCATCTGGAGCGAGAGCTAAATGATGAACGCTTGCCACCAGTGGCGGAGAGATGGCGTGGTGAATGTTAAAGCGGTACTGAATTCAACTCATCACATTGTAAATAGGAAGCTGACTGGGCCAAGATCATTCAGCGAAGGCTTGCAGCAGGAAAGGGAAAAAAAAGAACATATCAAAAGCAGAAGAATATGATTCAGCTAGGGACTATTGGGTTCATGGTACCCACACATCGCCCATAGTAGCTGGCACTCGGGTGGAAGGTGTTGATGCTTTTAGATATGCAAAAGGAACGGCTATAGGAATGGCACCAAAGGCTAGGATTGCCATGTACGTGAGTGCTGTTCTTTGACAACAGTTTTGCTGCTGCAGTAACTGATGTACCGACTGGGATGGATAAAGCTATAGAAGATGGAGTGGATGTCATGTCAGTGTCTTTGGGATTCTAGGAGAAACATATTGCAATTGGAGCTTTTGCCGCTTTGAAGAAAGGATATTTGTTTCATGCTCAGCTGGCAATAGAGGCCCTCATGCATATACCATCCTAAATGGGGCTCCTTGGATCACTACCGTTGGTGCTGGAACCACCGATCGAGACTTTGCAGCTCATGTCACGCTTGGTGATGAAGAGTTAACTGTAACCAGAAAATCTGCCATCCACAAAACTTGTTTGTCTCGAACCTTCCTATATACTTCGAACATGGACACCGAACAAAAGAACTCTGTCAACTTCACTCTCCGGATCACAATGAAGTTGCTGGAAAGTACTTATTCTGTGACTTCGACCCAACGGCCAAACAAATGCCAAACAACAAACCTTTGACACGGACAGAAATGGAGCTGATGGAGCTATCTTTATCTCAGACGAAGGGCCCTTTTTCCAACCCGATGATTTCTACAAGCCCTTTGTGTTAGTAAACCCGAAAGACGGAGAGCTGATAAAAAATTACATAATCAATTCCAAGAATGCAAGAGTCAGTATTAGGTTTCTGACAACCCTTTTGGGTACTGAGCCAGCTCCCCAAGTGGCTTACTTTTCATCTCGAGATCGCCATGGATACTGAAACCCGACATTTTGGTTCCTGGAGTCGACATTTTGGGTGCTTGGGTCCCAAACGGAGGCTTTGCACCAATTGGTGACCATGATTATTTGCTTACAGATTACGCTATTGACTTAGGAACATCCATGTCATGCCCCCATGCAGCTGGCATAGCCACACTGTTTAAAGCCGCCCACAGCGACTGGAGTTCGGCAGCCATCCGATCAGCAATGATGACAACAGCCGATGTTATCGGCAATGCAAACGGTGGTATCACCGATATGATCTCAGGAGTTGCCGGGACACCTCTTGATTTTGGAGCAGGGAACATAAGTCCTAATAAAGCCCTGAACCCTGACCTTGTCTAATATCGAGATTCAAAGACTAAATTGATTTCCTTTGCGGGCTAAACTACAGAGCAAGACAGATCCGGACTATCACGGGAACGCGTCACTTTTCATGTGATAATGCTATACTGGACCTTAATTACCCATCATTCATCATTCTCTTGAACAATACTAACACAACCAGCATCACCTTCCAAAGGGAGCTGACAAATGTCGCTGAAGGTAGCTCGGTTTATCAAGCAGTGGTGAGGGCTCCTTCGGGTGTGAAAGCTGTAGTTCAACCAGCAACAATTACATTTGAAGGAGAATACAGTAAAGCCGAGTTCCAACTCACCGTGGACATCGACGTTGGAGTTTCAAGTATCCACCAAAGTGATTACTTAGGCAATTATGGATTTTTGAGCTGGTACGAGGTTAACGGGAAACATTAAGTTAGAATTCCAATGGTCTCTGCATTGGCACCTTAAAAAGCCAAAGTGGCTGTAAATTCCATCTATTTTTATGTTCTTTAGAAACAAAAATAATGGAACAAAATAAAAACGAAGAATTCATAGCTGGAGATATTAATTTACAACAGATGTTCCACATCAGTGGTTGATAAGTTACAATAACAAGGCATGAGAATTACATGGAAATTTTGAGCTCCAAATCCATGCATGATGCACAGCAAAAATAACAGTGCTCCCAGCCTCTCCTACCTAATCACTTATGAAACCTTGGCAGAAAATTTTTGGAGGAAGAAAAAAAACGCGACAGATCACAGACCAAGCATTGATAAGCAAAGCTCAACTATCTGATCAGTACAAGTTAAAAAAGAAACAACAAAAACAACGGTTTACAAGAAAGAATCTGTCCGATTCTTCTAGCTACCCGCTGCACAAAGAAATTTTCTCTTGCTTCCTGGTTCTTCATGCAAGACCACAACATCCCTCACCTTGTCAAACAACTCCTCCAGCTTCTCGACGCCAAGCTCTGTACAGTCCAAAGGTTTCTTGTAACGTTGCTGATATATGTCTTCAAAGCTACCCAAGAAAATCGGGCAAGAATAACTCACAAGAATTTCCTGCAACTCATATTTAAATTGCTTGAGATTATGGCCATCAATATCATTCCTCCTCTTATAGCGTTCTTCAACTACAACTCTTTCCTCATCGGGAGGGCCGGCACCTGCAGCAACATTCATGCTTTCCTCTTGATTCCCCTTCCCCTTCTTATCTTTCCTTGCCAGAACCAAAGGAGGTGCACTTGGGCCTGCTTTCCCGTTTATAAGGTAGACATATTTCTTATTACCTTTTCCATCAACTGCCAGAGTGTCACCCATCTTTTTGAAAAGATTAACTAGTTTGAATGCCCCATACTCTGCCATGTAAAGAGGCCTCCCAAACAACTTTTGATACTCAGCATGAACACGGGTAATAGGCATGCATCCTCCTGAAAGTTCAAGCAATTTCACCAGTTGTCCCTTCAAACCATTTATGTCTCCAGGCTGTACCCACATAGTATCATACCGATCATAAAGACCAGGACATCCTGATGCTTCATTCAAACTGGATGGGAGACTTTGTGACCTCAAAGTTGTAGGGAAAGAAGGTATGGCTATTGAAGTGTTGCTTATATATTCAGATAACGATTGCGACACAACTGAGAGATCTCTCGAGCCGTAATAGCTTTGTGAAATGCCCTCAAAAACTATTGCCTCTTCCTCATTTTGCCCATCTGGATTGTCACTAACATGGCACCCCATGAGATACCCACCAATATCAGCTGATCCTCCTCGATGAGGTATTAAGGCCTTTAATGGAGGTACAAAGCCTTCCCCACGAGCAACACTAGGCCAGTCCCAAACAAATTTACCGGCATTGCTCAGCGCAGATGAAACACCCACCCCAGCAGGAATAACAAGAATGACCGTATAGCCACGTTGACCAAGTACGTGAAGAGCTGGAGCAAAATCAACATCCCCTGAAATCAGCATGATGGATGACGGTGGAGGGTTATCAAGGGCAAATAAAAACATGTCAACCAAGATAGCCTTGTCAGCAGCATCCTTCCTTCCATTTGGGACATCTATCAGTTTGACACCAGTTCTCTGGCAACCCTCCCTAAGCCACCTGGGGAAGGCATTAAAATCCCCATATGCATTGAACATCATAACAGCTCCTTTAATTACAGGATGCACTCGCAAAGCCATTCTTATATTCCCTGCTACATCTTCAGGCCGGACATCACATGGGACAGGACAGTTCTCTATATCCCAAAGGATAGCCACAGGACCATCAGAAGAGGCTCGGTTTTGCTGGTTCATAGGAGGCTGAAGCACATTCACGATTGAATCCATCATATGAGTTCCCCCTTGTTCTGAGGATTCTGAAGGAACCATGGATGTTGATGTGTTTAGATTGGCCATCACTCTCTTTTATCAGAAAATCAACCAGCAGAAAACTTTTGAGAAAAATAACGAGAACCAACACAAGGATGTTATGACATGTAATCCTTAATGTTGAACCGAGCAAATTGCGTGTATCTCATAGAAGAATCCAATATCTGAAGAGAGAAACGATCGCAAACTAGTCAAGTGCTAGAATTAAGCTTGCTAAGTTCATTGCACAAACGGTATCTGACAAGAAATATCATCAGAAGTTACCAGTGTATAAACACAATAACTTGCAATAAAGGTTGCAAGTTATATATAAAACTAAGGATAAAAGGATATAGACAAAGCACCAAGTGGCTCCATCCATTTGCAAAAAGGAAAGAGAGAGTGAGGAGGAAAAAAACACAAACGGTTCTGCAAACAGTTAAAATCATAAAGATTGGCTTACAATTAGTAGCATACAATCAATAACTTTCAAATTTATGCCAACATTTAGTATGGTAATATACACTACCAACCATCTCGATGTTTCCGCTCAGCATCTTTTCCAGATACTCGCCAAATAATCATTCAAAGTAAAACAGAAAATGCATATTAAAAAGAACCTAAATACCTAATAATTTGGCGCCTGAGAAACAAGATAGTGCCATAATTCTACGTTGCTAGAGTCTTCATTTTGCTTTAAGTACCTGTGTCCAATACATTTTTGGACATGGTTATGGTGGTATGACTTTCAAGTACCCTCCAAATATATGGAAAAACTTGGAAAAAATTCAACATACCCACGTCGGACACATACCCGTATCTGACACTCACATTCAAGTCCGAATAACATAGCCATAATTTACTTAGCTACTGGTTGTTAAAACAGTTTTTGAACGTTCAAATGTTTATATATAAACACTGGTTCAGGAAAAGATGTCAAAAACAACAATGTGAAAAGTAAATATGCCTCTAAATAGGGGCTCCTTGGACGCAGAAAGCCGAGTACCAAAAACATTTCTAGGAATTCCCAACACCAAATCAGTACTGAAAATTGTTTCCATTGAAGTCTAGCTCAAAGCTTTACAAACTAAAATAGATAAATTTTATTCTATCACGTATTGGAGGTGAGAATCCTGCACACACAAGACAAAAGCAAAACTCCTAAATTCAATCAGCAAACTTCATAGCTAAAACGAACTGAAAAAAGGATTAATCCAACATATATTTAAAACCCAATTATTTTTCCCCATAAAAATAAAGCAAAACACAAACAAAAAGCAAAATATCCAATCATCGCTCAATCAAGAAAAATACAAATGAAACAAGAATTAACACCAAAGATAGAGAAAAAAGGTACCTTTGTATCAAGACCATAACACAATAAATTACGCCCCTGTTCCCAGAAACCAACAATCTCATATCCTGAAACCCAAAAAAAAAAAAAAACACAAAAAAGATCCAATATTTATTAAAAAAGAAGGATCTTTATTTCAAACCCAGAAGAGCTGAATTGAAAATTAGGTTCCGTTATCGAAAATTAAGTTCACTTAAAGACAGAAAAAGAAGAAACCTGATGAAAAAGTAAGGTATTTCAATTGATGGGTTTATCTTATCTAAGGGGAAAAAGAAAAAGAAAAAGGAAGGAAAAACTTGAGGTAATCTGAGAAAACTGAGAATCAGAAGTTAAAAAAAAATTGGACAAAGAAATTACAAAATCATTGCCGTAGAATAACTGGTTGCTTTGTCAGTACTGCTACTGTTTTTGCTTGTAAAGATTTGGCCTTTCCAAGAAGTAGCTTTGCATAATATCTATAATTTTGTTTCTGTTTTTAAAAAGGAAAAAAGGAAAGAACAAATCTCAAACACTTTGGAGGAAATAAACATAAGAATCGTGCGCACATAAGTTGTTTCGTGTGGTTTTATGGACGGCTAGATTTTGTTCTTCAAAGAAACGGAGGAAGTTCTTTTAACACTTTTGCATCAGTACTAGGTCGGTGAAACCAACACTGTACCTTAGGGAGTTAAATTAAACACAAAAATATGGGTAAAACTAAGAGGATAAAATAAAGGTTTGATTATGCATTTCATAGGCAAAAGAGTAAATGTTGGTTTTTTTTATCCCAAAATTATAAAAATTGAAGTAAATTTGGATAGAGATTAGCTCAAATTTTATTGCTTCTTTAGCAGGAATTTTGCTTGTTTATATTATTAACTTATAATTATTTAAATCTGACAATTTATATATTCATCTCATAATCGTGTTTAAAATTTTTTTTATTTATATCAATTTTGATATGTTATAATTTATATTAGATAAATTTTAAAAATATATTTATACTATTTTATTTTTTTTAACTTTATACGTGTTATATTTATGTAATTATATTAAATATTGCTTAGTCTATAATTATTTGATCATTCATTCTTAAGTAAATTAAAGGGAAAAAAAAATGACTCTTGTCAAGATTTAGGCTTCATTAAGAGTTCGATCAGAAACACTAGCACTTTCGATTTATCATTTGTGACTTAAGTGTTTTCTTTTTCAGATATAATCATAACACGAACCCGTTTTAAGATTTGGGCTACAAACTTTTAACTTGAAAAGCCCTTAAAATATATCTAAAAGGGAGAATCGGGGGAGAAGAGGAAGATTGTATTTTATAGAACAACTTAAAGTTTTTAAGATTGCAGTTTCACTAGAAAATTGAAGGTCAACCCTGAACCAAAACGGATCGTTCTAACCATTTCCAAGTGGTAACAGCGACCAGCAAGATACAACGTACAACTAAAGGATGTACAATTGATGCACTGACGATCCAATTAACACACACACACACACACACACACACATATATATATATATATATATGTTCATAAGAAAAGCTGAAACCGTTACTGGTAATTCTAGTCTATATCATTGTTTTTAAGACTTCAGAACCCTCTCTATAGCAGCTATATAGAAGTCCTTCGGCATGGTACCGACAATATATTCCCGTTTCTCTCCATTTTTGAACAGCAACACCACCGGTACAGCCTTGATTTCGTAATTCTCTGCAATCGGCAAGTCATTATCGGTATTGAGAACGAAGCAGCTGAGCCTCCCGGTATACTCTCCTGCGATCTCGTCAATAATCCGGTGGACCATTCTACAAGGGCCACACCAGCTTGCATAAAATTCGACAAGAACAGGGGAATCGCTGTTCAATATTGATTTCTCCCATGTGTCTTTAGTAACTACTGCCGCTGTACGTAATCAACGAAACAAGATCAATTTAGCCTTCAAATGTTCGGTACTATCATCAGTAAGATTGCAGCAGAACTTAACAGGAAGAAACTAGAAGCAATGCACTGAATAACTGAATATAGACACAGAAGCTTTAAAAACTCATGTTGCTCTTGATACTGAAGCAGCATTAGATCATTACCTTTGAGAGCGCAACACTTGTTCAATTCTGTTATCTGTTTCTTACATCTTCTAAGGCTTAGAAAATAAATTGATATCCTAAGTACAAAAGCTCTATTCCAAGCTGCTGGTAATATTCGATATATGACAAAGCATTGATCACCCTTAACATCTGTGATTATAAGGTTACAAAGAGAACTTACCCTCTCACTTTTCCAAAGTACCTTTTCTTCTTTTTAGTTTATCATTTCAAACTTAAATTTTGGTTAGAGATTAACTGGTCTACAGGGAATAGCACTGAGTGAATCAAGAGAGGCAAATACCCTTTCTTCTATCCAGAGCACTAGCAGGAGACTGGACACTGCTACAAACAAGTTTTCTCGCTGATAGAGCATATCCATTTGAGCGAAAGAATCAACTTTGAAACTTAAAAAAACTAACATATAATCAACCTTTACAGCATTGAAAAATTTCCCTGAGATCTAATCTAACAGGATGCATGGCAACAAATCTTAACGGAATTGATTTGAATCTGCACGCCTACAAATAGAATAAAATCAGCAAAATGGCACTTCAATTGTTCCTATTTGTAGATCCAGCATCAGAATCATCCAGCCAAAGTCACAAAGAGACAGAAAACATCTCGGTGCTAAACAAAAAGCAAACCGTTGTTGAATTATCAAATATCCCATCCCATGACAAACAGTTCACATTTACACTTTCCATCTGAAAGGAAAGGACAAATAAGGACTAAGAGAAGACCTTTTAATTATCTCCATATCCAATCCGTCGAGCCATCCAATAGTAAAATTAATCCAAAAATTCCCTCATATTATTGGGTTATTTGTTGTTCATGGAGCTGTTCAGTGTATGAACTTTTAATGATTGAACCATTTTTGTAAAAGAGCTTTAGTACAGTAACAGCGAAACACCTTTATTACCTGTCCTAAATTCCCTTCACAGTTGCAAACGAAAATATAATTCCATATAAAGTATCTTTTAGTAATCTTTAATAAGCATATTATTTCCAACCAATACACCAAACACTGGGAAAAGTGATCTACCATTCTCACAGTTCTAAATCAAATCCTTTATTGAGGGTTCATATCGGACGTTTTAACACTCATCTGAAAGCACCAAATCTTCAAAGTCAAACAAACATGCATCATTTCTGGTTGCTTTAAGCCAGGTTTTATAAATTTCCCGGAAAATTATTTTGCCTGTAGTGTTTTTTTTTTTTTTTCTTTACTCAAATATCTAGGCAACCAATCAATCAAGCATCACTAGATATACCACCATCAAACAAATATGAAATAACATTCCAAAAACAAAAACCCGAATAACATAGTAAAGAAGAATCAGATCAAATCAAAACCCAACATTTTCAAAGAGTAGTAAAAAAAAAAAAAAAAACTCGAACAAGGAGAAAGAGATTACCTTTGGGTTCATGAGCAGAGAAGTCCTTGTTGAGAGTGAGAGGAGGCGCATTGCTACGCTTAAAGGACCCATTTTTCAAAGGAAAGGAGATCCTTGAAGGGTTTAGCTTAAAGGGTAAATGAGAAGAAATAGCGCGTGGGTGAACGCTCGTGGAAGCAAAATAAGACGGGATAATCGAAGTAGAAGAAGCCATTGAAGAGACAAAAAAAGAAAAGAGAGAGAGAGAGAGAGAGAGAGAGAGAGAGAGGAATCGGGTGCTTTTTATATACAAAGGAAAACGTTCTGGTTTTGAGCAGATCTTCGTATTTATCCGTATCAGTAGGCTCTCAGTATCGGTCCGTCCACCAGAAAACCAAAGAAAGAATCGACAAGAATTCAAATGGAAATACAAGAGCAAGTCATACAAGAAACCAAAAAAAAAAAAATAGTAGATAGATAGCCCATTGAGTCTTGCTCGTTTGGTGGTGCTGGAGGTAGGCCCCAATCAGCCCACTTAAGTAACTAAAATTATATTTTATATATATATTTTTTACTTGACTAGTAAGTCATAGGTAGACATCATAATTCGAGTATTGATATCATATTTATATATTTTATTATATTATAATTATATTTAAAATATTTTATATAAATTTTAATATATTAATAATTCATATTTTATGATTTTAAGATATTTATTTATCTTTTATCATATTTTTATTATTTTATATATATTATATTTATATAATTATATCCATAATTGTTAGGTCTAGTCACGAGCATTGGATCATGTGACAATTACAATGGAAAGTTTTTAATGAGAATCATGGCAATTAGAACATTTTAAACCTTTGGATTAGATAGAATGAATCACAATCTTTGAATCGTATTTAAAGTATTTTATATTTATACAGATTTTGATACATAATAATTCGTATTATATAGATTTTAAGATATATTTTCTTATTACATCATGTTACCTTTTAACTATTTTATATCTATTTCATATTCATAAATATGATACTAATATTAAAGTTAAATTGGATAATTACTAATAAATCAATTTTTAAGATGACTTTAATACAATTTAATTTTTTTTAAAATATTGAAGTTTCATTTTATTTATAAAACAAGAAAAAAAAACCTTTTTTAAAAATTTATTTTTTATCGTTTTAGGTATATTTATATATTTTTATAAATCTAATTGCATCCAAATTGCATATTTTTTTATTTTATTTTTAATATTATTCTTTACAATTATTTTTTATTTCATAATATTTTAATATTTAAAAAAAATTTTAAAAAATATTTATCTAAACGATACACATTTTATAATATATATATATATATCTTCCTAACGTTTTCCCATTGCATATGGCCAAAAAATCGCTAACGATGTGTGTGTGTGTGTATATATATATATATATATATCATTAAAATATTATCATATGATGTATAAATAATATATAAATTTATACACATTTTATATATTAAATTTAAATCTTAAAAATAAACATAAATAATTTTAGTTATCAAATAACATTTTCGCCACGTATTCATTCAATTTAATTTTTTTTATTAAGCCAAAAGACTAGTCACTGCTGTCAAAATAATTAAAGGAATAACATTGTATTAGTGTTTATTTAGGTATATAATT
>JAQSVH010000004.1:1857453-1884885 GCA_029448705.1 Adansonia digitata
TATTATAATCAGAACCAAAATATTATTATCTATTTAAAGTTTAATATATTAATAATTAATTTTATTTTAAATTTTGACATATTTATATTATTTTTTATACTGTGTTCTTGTAATATAATCATGTTATATTTAAAATTATCAAGTCCAAATAATACTACTTTAGTAACTCTTAATTTTGTATCATGTATTATCGTATTCTTGTTACTTTTTTATGTCATAATTATATTTAAAGTATTATATATTTATATAAATTATAATATGTAAATAATTTATTTTGTATAAATTTTGACATATTTATTTATTAGTGTTATGTTTATTTTATTTTTAACATTGTATCGTAATTTAATTATTTTTTCATATTATATTCCTGATACTATTTCAATAACTTTTAAATTTATATCATGGATTATACAATAATTAAAAATTATTATTTGACTAAATTAAACTTGAATAATTTAGACTCCTATAACTTATTTAAATTTATCTCCAAATAAAGATATATTAATGATTTGATAAATTATAAATTTATTAATTTAAAATTTTAATTTTTTTATTTACATATATTCATACCTAAATGTAAATATTTACTAGGGGTATAGCCTTAAAATCTACAAAATTCTTTCAGTAATTCAAAGTACAATTATAACCTTGAAGTTTGAGGTTTATAAGCATGCAGTCTCCTAAGGTAAAATGGAATAAATGGGGGTAGATTTGGGATGAAAAAAAAAAAGAAAGGGGAAGTGGGAAAAATAAAACACTTGATGTTTGATTTATTATTATTATTTTTTAATGACTGCGACGTTCGAACGTTGGGAACACTAGAAAAAGGGTGAAGTCGTGGCCGGATACGATGATGCCAGTCACAGCATGTGACAGAATCATGTGCTTCTGCTTTTTGTCTTAAAGAATCAATAATCATAAATATTTTTTATTAGTAAATCACTAATGCCAGTGTTTGTCCGACCCGGATGGCCCAATCATAGACCATAGTGCTGCAAACAAATTACTCTTTTTATCTGACAGTTTTCAATTTCAATTTTGCCACTTCGGTTTATCGTAAGAAACAGAAAATACTAATGATATTGATTAATAAATATAATTAGTATATATTTCTTACATACAATATAAAATGATATATTAATACCTAAATGTGCACAAACAATTAATGTGTTGTTGATTTTTGTATTTGGGTTTTACATTGGAATTTACATTGGAATTTGGCGAACCAAGAAATAATAGTAACTAGAATTTTTCTCCGCTACGTTAGGATAATTTTTTTAAATTTAATAATTTATATATATTTATAGGTTTCATTATATTAAATTTATTTTTAAAATATTTTATATGTATATAAATTTAATATATTAATAATTCATATTATATAAATTTTTAAATATATAATTTTATCGTTTTTTTAATTATATTATTCATGCCATATTTGTGAATTGTGTATAATATTTTTAAAATTATAACTTTTAATATTTATAAGTGTTTAATTAAATTAACAATAAGTTTAAAAGTAAATCATACTAAATAATAATCACTTATTTAAATAATCTTTTATATTTTTTTATCTTAAATAAATGAATTTGTAATTAAAATCAAATCAATATGTAAAATATGAGATTGTGTGAGAAACGAAAAAAATAACATGAGAAAATATTTAAAATATGACGTGACTCAAAAATAATATCAACATAATATGATTATATAAATGTATCAAAATTTATATAAAATAAATTATTAACCTGTAAATATATATATTTTTAAAGTTTTGAACACATAAAAAAATGGGAATGTGTGCAAAGAAACGAGTTGTTTTATATATTTAATCACTACAATAAATATAAAAATATATCCTGAATTGAGACACGAAACAAATATATAAAATTTTATGTAAATTGAATTGCAATGACAAATTGTACGAAATATTAGATGAATTAAAATACAACACAAATATAATAGAGGAAAAATAATTAAAACACAATACAAAAAGTAATATGAATACAACACAAATAAATAAACACATCAAAATATATACAAAACTAATTATTGGTGTATAAAAATTTATATAAATTTTTAATACTTTGAGTGCAAAACACGAACATGAACTCATAAATATTTCTTCAAATTAAATACATATGACAAATTATGTAAAATATATCATAAATTGAGACATGACATGAACACGTATTTTTTTTGTTAAATTAAATCATAATGATAAACTATGTAAAATCTATAATGAATTGAAATATAACATAAACACAATATAAAAAATAATACAAAAACTACACAAACACAAAAAAAAATTAAAATATGTATAAAAATTTATATAAATAAATAATACTTTAAAAATAAAAAATAGTTCAAATAAAAACAAACATTTTTTTATTTTTCTCTCCCTTTTCTTTGTTTTCACTTTTTTTCCCCTTTCTTCTATTTTTTTTCTCTCTCCTTCTCTCCTTCCTCTCTCTGTCTCCCATGTGTGAAAAAAAATTAACATGTGTCAACACTTAAGGCTATTTGTGCTGCTTATTTTTTATATACCTATATATATATATACACATACGAAAGTTAAATACATGGTTAATACGATGACATGTGTGTTTGAAATAAATTTAAGGTGAAGTTATGTTTTAGGTATCCTAATTTAAAATTAGGAAACACGGAGAGAGTTTTTAGGTGTAAATAAGTAGAGTTATTTCGGTAAATTTTAATTTAATTAAAATGTTAATATCATTTCATTTGAGATATTTTAATATTTTATATAAAAATTAATTTTTAAAAATATAATAATAGTATTAATAATTTATTGTAAATTATTTTACAATATATTTTTATGATTTCTTATTTGTGTGTGGTTGTATAAGTAAATTTTTATAAATAATTTTTTTTTAAAATATTTAGTTTTTTTATATCTTAGTATATTATAATGTAAATTTAGTGATATAATAAGAATAAGCAAAATTGTAAAAATTTATAAAAAAAATTGAATATTTATCATGTCAAAATTTATTTGAATATGTAATACTTTGATTACGATTATGATATAAAAAATAACATGAACATGACACGATGGTATATAACATAAAGTTAGAAGTTATTTAAATATTGTAAATTAAACTTAATATTTTCAAATATAATATAATTATATAACATGACATTAAAAATGACATAAACACGACACAAATAAACAAATATATCAAAATCTACATAAAACACATTATTAACATATTAAAATTTATATAAATGTATAATACATTGAATTGACGACTACGTAAAAAGTAAGATGAATACTCCAACTCGTAGTATAAAATTCAGAGATATTAAATAGTATCAACTAGATTCGATAATTTTAAATACTAAATAATTATACAGTATGAACATAATATAAAAAATTTAAAACACATTGCAACAAAAAATAAATATGGTATAAATGCATAAAAATTACATAAAAATCATACAAAATTAAAAAAAAAAAACAAGAGAAAAAAAGTGTTGCCACGTGACGACCAAAAGAAGAATCTCTTAAGGATTGCTTTAATCTATTGTTTATAACTTTATAGATATTAAATTAATTATTTGATTTTTTTTAATTTTGATTTATAAGTTTGTAATTGAGTTATGTATAGTGATTCTATAAAGTGGCTTGATAAAATGTAACGAAATTTTGTTTTGAATGTAATGAATTTAAAGTTAGGGGCAGGCGAAAGTTTTTGATGCGTAGATATGTAAAATTATTTTAATAAAGTTTAATTTAACATTAAATTTATTTTAAATTTTAATTTATAAGTTCATAGTTGAGTTACAAATGTTGGTTTTATGAAGTGGCTTGATGATTTTAAATGTCTTTTTTCTTTTTTTTCTTTTCTGGAAATAAACTTTCATTGCAAATTAACTATTTATGACATCATTCATAACAGCTTCATGAAGAAAGTATGGATAATCCAATGGCCATTTCAATAAATCCATGTAATTTTAAGTCTAAAACAAAAGCTAAAAGATGAGCTATCATATTACCACTGCCTTCTTGTATGTTGGGTTTGACAGTCTTCAAACCCTGCAATTTCCCTTTTTCCTTCTTCGATAATCAGGCCTTCCAAAATTAGACAGGTACTCTTCCTTCATTCGCAGCTCATTGATGATCTGGACAGCATCACTCTCGACTATAGCCTTTGTAACTCCAGTTTCAGCAGCAATCTCAATAGCAAAAGACAGCCGCTTTTGCTTCAAACCATGCAGGCATCATATACACTGTCAAATCTTAAAAGCAGCACATCCAATGTACAAATCCCTCTTGATCCCTTACTATATTTTATCTCAGCTCCACCAACCATTAGTTTGTCATTGTTGGCCCCATCAAAATTAAACTTCGAGAACATTCATGGGTGGTGGCCTGTATAAGATGCTGGTGCCAACTGCAATGTTTCCTTGTGGCTGTTGGACGTGTTTATAGTTTATACTCCACGAAATTCTTAGCTTTTTCCATCAAAGTGTCCACATTTATTTGCTTATTCTGCTTTATTTCTGCATTTCTGACATTCCCTAATTCCCATACAAACCATTAAAAACAGCACCAAAGCCATCTTTTCCCAATTCTTCTGCTCCTAATTCAAGCCACTCGATACTGCAATTTACAGAATTTTGGTTGATCCAATTTGGAACTTGGCATAGATTGAGCGCCTTCTTAGAGAGTGGACAGTCCTCTAAGGCATGGACATCAGTTTCCAGGGCATATCCACACCTTTTCCAGCTAGCGTTTACCAGAGATTTAAAATATGATTGTGAACACATTTTCGATCGTGATATATTTATTATAATTATGAATAAAATAAATATTATTACAATTAATTATAATAAACTATCCACTAAAATATTATTAGCAGAACTGCTAAATAACAACTCTAATATCGAATTGCAGCCGCTATTCGCGTCTCTAGCGTCAACTCCTTGCAAAAGCGTTGCTAACTTCGCTACTGTAGGTAAAATACAATAGCGTATTCTCCATCCAAACATGCGCACCTTTGAAGGGACATTGCCCACAAAATTTGTCATTGGTCACTTTAAAAAAAATACATTGTAATTAGTCTTTAGTAGTAATGATTAATGTGATATATAAAAAGAAATACAATTAATAAATTATTTTTTAAAAAATTCAATAGAAAAAATTAAATAATAATTAAAAAAGCATTAATCAGTTCTTATAAACACCATTTAATGAATTTTCTTTTTTATGCTTTCTTAAATTTATAAGCAAAGTCTATCAACCCTTGTCATCTAATCTAAAGTTTAGTAATGGTCACACCAATACTTAAATATTTACATTAATAAAAATTCCGTAGGGATTCTCAGCTGGCGATGTGTCCACCTCCTTTATTTGACACGTTCGCAATTTTTTAAAATGTTTTTCAAGCTTTTCATTCCTTTAGATTTTTAATTTCAATTTTTATTTTATAACGATGCATTTTAAAGAAGATTTTTAGTTTTAATTTTTATTTTATTTTTTAATAATGTATTTTAAAAGAGTTTGTTTGCAGGTGAATTAATAGGTTGATTTAAGAGTTGTATCGATTCGTTTGAATTTTTTTAAAAAAATTTATTTTATTTATTATTTTTAGTTTATTTTATTTTATTTAAAATGATGCATTTAAATGGTTAAGTTCGCATGATAACTCATGGATTAATTAAGATTTATATCCTAACCACTTGAGAAAAATAAAAAGGAAAATTACTTTATTAATTATTTTTATTTTTAGGTTTGAATTTTTATTTTTAATAATGCATTTAAAGTCTTTGATCTATACGTAGACTCTTAGATCGATTTGAAATTCATAGTAATACATTAGGAGAAAAACTTAAAAAGGAAATTTATTTTTATTAATTATTTTAATTTTAAATGATATATCTAATGGGTTTATTTGTACGTTTACTCACAAATTGATATACACAATCTACTAAAAGAATTTTTAATTTTTACTTTATTTTTAAATAATGTATTTAAAGGAATGTTCATTGGTCGATTGATTTAGGATTCATGCTTGACACACTTCGAAAAAAAATAAGTATTTTTTAAATGATATATTTAAGGAATGGGTTCGTATGTTGACTTGAGAGTCAATTTAAAATTTATACTTAATCCTAAACAATTATCATATTAAATTTTCATAATTAAAAAAATATAATTATAACAATATTTTTACAATTTAAAAATTTTAAATAAATAATTATTTGATTAAAAATTTTATAAAAAAATTAAACGAACCTCAGCGAAAACGGGGGGCTTGATTCTGTAAAATATAAAATGTAATGACATAAGATGCTTTAGCTGCCCCATAGATACGTTAATGAGCTTGGCAGTTCACTTAGTCCGACATATTTGATTTATCTCGAATTACTATTTAAATAATAAAAAATATTTTTACTTAAATTAATTATAATATAAATATAAAAATATTTTTTAATTTTTTATTATTTTAAATAATAAATGAATTTTTAGAATGGCATGAATCTAGGCAGAAAAAAAGAAAAATTTTTAGATGATGATTTAACTCGGCTCATGAGTTAATATATTACCCACTACGTAACGCAGTCAACACTCCACAAATGATGAAATGAATCTAGAATGACAATGAAGCGAGGTTAGGCAAATATTGCAAAATCCACTTCTGCCCAACTAGTAAATTACTTAGTTCCATTACCCATCCTGCTTCACCATGGATGTCGAATTTTTAGTACCACTACTGTCTCTATAAATGTTGGACACATCCATTAGCACTCTGTCTCACTCCGTCCTATCCGATATATTTTACTTATTTATATTTTTTTAAGATAACAACGCATATATTTTAAGAAAAAATATATTTTTTAAGCACGTTTAAACATAAAACAACAAAACATAAAGCTTATATTACAAAAAATATTTCATATAATTACTATATTATCTTTTTTAAAAAAATTATATATTTAAAAATAAAATAATAATTTCAATTCACGAGGTGAGACGGAGCATGCAAATATCATAATTGTTCCACATTTGAATTTCAAACAAAAAAACCCTGCATTGCCCTGACTTGCCCTCCACAACCCCGCCTCTACTATTAAAAAGGAAAATCTCTCCACTTAAAAGTGAATCGATTTAAAATCTATTAGACGGTTTAAGTTTTATTATATCTAAATGAATCTAATGATACGACAAATATGATACATGTATTACTTTTTTTTGTTAATTATATAAGTAAAAAAATGATACAAATTATTAGATATATCAGTATCTTAAATATAAATATCATATTAATCATATTTAAAAGTATAACATTATATTTATTACATTAAATATTTTATTTATGTTCATAGTATATGATATCCTTCTCAAAATTATCGAATTCAAAATCTAGTGACAAGCTCGCGGATCTTCAAAATGGCAAAATTTTATCCTTAATTCAATGTACAGCTTGAAAAAAAATTATAATAATTTGTTATATTTATAAAATTATAATAATATATAAATTATATTATTGTAGGATTTGAATATTTAATAATTTATTATATTTATAAATTAATACAAAAAATATAAAATATAATATACATATATAAATTGATAAATCTAAATCGAATACTAAATTTACATATATATATATATATCTACTTAGGTAAATCTAATGAACAAAAAAGAAGAAAAGCTTAAATCTTAGATGCAACAACTCAAGTTTTGAAGAAAGCAGTGCTGAAAGAGAAAACAAAAGAAAAGAGAGAGAAAAGGCGGGGCCACGTGGGAGTGTATAATGACGTTGGTAAAAAGCTAAAAATGAAAAATTAGCTTTTGATGATAAAAAAATCATTAATTAAAGCAACAATATTTAAAAAAGTTAACTGTTTTCATAAAGTAAGAGTATTAAAAAGAGGGAAAGCAAAGCCATTATTCCGTTTACAATATTTAATAAGAAAATATAATAATAAATAAATAATAAAACCAAAAGCATAAGTCAATAGGCGTAATCTGAATCCCCGCATGGTACGATTAACGTATTGACTGAATAATTTATACAGCTATATATTAATTAAAATTTTATTTTATTATAATTATATTTAATTTAATTTAATTTATATAAATTATAATATGTTTTAGTATAAATTTTAAAATTTTTTTATATTTTAATTTTTTTATTGTTGTATTGTCCCCGAATAATTATGGAATCTGTGCACGAGAAGACATCATCTGTGATTGTTCCAGGCTTCGAGTCCGTGCATTCGCGGGGCAGAATGTAAAAGGGATATGTAAATATACGAAGAAGCTAAGGCGAAAAACAGAGTGAGTCGTGAGCGTTGCTTAATCAACGGTCTTTAGGAACAAATGGACTTTCTTTGTTGTTCCTCACGAAGATTAACCTCGTTCTTCTTCCTTTTTTTCTTTTAATTGAATTTCTTTATTTTTTTTAAAGATTCGGAATTTTATTTGAAGGAAAGGAGCGATCAAACTAAAAGCTTATTTAATTTTTTTCCTCTTTGAGTGAAAAAGAAAGGAAAAAGAAAAACTGTTTCGAAGACAAAGCAGTTCCCCCAATGCCTTTTGATCGCTTTACATTTTGAGCTTTCAAAGCTATGGCTGACGATCTCTGTTTCTTCACAAAGGTCAGTTTGTTTTTGGGTATATTTATTGGGTTTCATTGTCGTTATCTAGAGTAAGATTGAAGATTCTGTTAATAATTTTTATATTGTAGACTGTTTTGCGAATATACTGATCAAGTTTTCCGTAAAAAAAAAAAAAAAAAAAGAAGGGATCTTTGTTTTTTATAACCATGTTTTTAGGGGGTTTGTTTTCTTTAGTCAATTCGCAAAACCCAGATTTCATTTTCTTGAAAGATGTTTTCTTTGATTGTAAAATGTGCATGTTGGGTTTATTTTTATACTTTAAACGTCATTAATCAATTAATTAATTGTAATTTAATATTAAATTAAAAAAATATAATGTCTTATTCATCACTCAGCTGAGTTTTTCTAGCTGAATCAGATCAGACTTCACTGCTACAGAAAATGCCCATATCATAGCTTTCACTTAGCTCCATTTCATGAATTATCAATAAAAAAAAGTGATCTGTTTTATTTTGTTTTTGGGTTTAGTTTGTTTTTTAAAATCTGGGTAATTAATTAAATTTCAGGATTCTTTCATTCTAAAGTCGCCAAAGAAGTCTCCATTGGTGTTGAGGATGGTTGTGTTGTTGTTTGTAATGGTTTGTGGTGTGTGTATATTCTCAATTTGCTTGAGGCAAATTAGCACCAGCAGCACCACCGAGTTTTTGAATATTGGAGTGTTCCAAAAACCTTGTCCGGAACCTAATATCGAGCCATGGGAAATTCCTTACGTACACTATCCGAAGCCCAAAACTTATAGCAGGTAAGAAAATGATTTTATTCGTCCTGAGTTTGGTTTTGGTTTTAAGATTTTAATTATGGGACTTTCGTGTGCGTGTGATTAGGGCTGAATGTGCATGCAATCCTGTCCGGTATTTTGCCATTATGTCAATGCAGAGATCTGGAAGTGGATGGTTCGAGACGCTATTGAACAATCATACTAACATAAGCTCAAATGGCGAGATATTCTCGGTCAAAGTTAGGAGGAGTAATGTGTCAACGATTTTTGAGACTTTGGACAAAATTTATAACTTAGACTGGTTGAGTAGTGCCTCAAAAAATGAGTGCACGTCTGCAGTTGGCTTGAAGTGGATGCTTAATCAGGTGAGCATTGGATGAAATTGTAATTTCTGAAGTTTAACCGCTATTTGCTAATATTGTTAAAGCATAGATCTTCTGTCTTGACAGAGAATCTCTTAAGTTCTTCCATTCGCTGAGTCTGTGAACAGGAATTCAGTACTAAATGGTTCACTCTGTCTGCTACACGTCTTAGTTATACCAATTAGATTCATATTAGGAATGCGTAATTTAGTTGGCCGAAGCAAACTCTATAACCGATTGATCAAAGATGAAGCAGAAGAAACCCAAAACATCCTTTTTATTTATGAATAAAGTTTTGCTTTTAGTATTTTTTCTGGTCTTTCAGTGAATGCAACTTTTGAGTTCCTTGGTTTCTGGAGCATGGTCATAATATACTATGATCACTTTCTGTGTTTCATTTCCTTTTTCCTTTTTTTAAAATTACCCCAATCTTTGTTTCTAGATCCAGTTTTATGTAATTGTGTTAGCAACTGCATGCTTTGGCCCTGTAATTTGAACCCCACTGCTCAAAAAGAATTATATGACTATCCTACCATGCTTTCCCCGCAAAACAACCCTTCATTCTGTTCAATCTTTTTATTATTTCAAAATACAACCAACCTTATATTGTTAACCCAGCCAATGGATTCCAGTATAACTGCCACTAATTCAAGCCTTATTTGCATCTAGACATTTCTTTTACCTGGACAGGAGGTTCTGGGTCGTCTTCTTTTTGGAGGCATGTTTGCATGAATTTGGGTAGGATTATTAGGTTTCCTAGTGCTCCACATTTCTGAGAACAGTTCAGGGAATAATTCTTAAGTGCATCACTAAAGAGAGGAGAGCTGTTGCACAAGTTCCTGGGAGTTTTCTTTTTCTTCATGTAGTTTTTCTAGTTCATTAGTTAAGATGCTAAAGTTGGGACAAACATGCTGTCTCTTCTAGGCTTCTAACGTGTTTGCTTACGAGGAGGATCATTTCAAGCTTTCTGCTCATTCTCTTTGCCAGCATGATAATAGTAGAGGGGGCATCGAAAGTTAGACCAGACGTGACCTTCCTTTCGTTGAAATGGTTGGGTCTACATTTAGGGACAAGGGAATTCAAAGCCATGTGTCTATATAGGCAGGAGAGATTGGAAGTCAATAAATAATGTTTACTGTTGATAAAAATTTAATTGTTAGATATAGATATTTCTAGGTTCTATTCATATTTTAATGAGAAGCATAATTATTGGTAGATATCCGCGATTACATCAATCTAGAAAAGATATCATTTTATGTAACCTTGATGAATAGGAGGGTTGACCAAAATTATGAAAAGGAAACAGCAGATAAGTTTCAGTTAATAAATAAGAGCAGGGGGAATAAGAGATGACAGCCTATGCAGTTGTGAGGGATTAAGGTAGTTGAAATCTGTGTTTGGAAGCGGAGAAAATGTATATATCGAACAGGAGATTATCCGTATATTTGATGATTTGGAGACTCGAACATTTGGTTAATCTTCTTAATGAGGTCATATTTCTTCAGATCTTGCCTATCCTGATATGCCTTGAGATAAACATCTTCATGATTTTGGAACGATGGCTCTGGCGCAATATTCATTAACGAAACAGCTTTCTCTATGTTTCAAAAATTTATAAAGATGGTATTTTGTATACACACATTGCTCTAAGTTTGGAGTTTGTAATATGAATTTTTTATTTTGCTGGTCTCTATTGTATTCATGAGGGTATTCCTTTACTGCAGGGATTGATGCAGCATCATGAAGAAATAGTGGAATACTTCAATACTCGCGGTGTTTCAGCTATATTTCTCTTCAGAAGGAATCTTTTGCGCAGGATGATTTCGATACTAGCAAATGCTTATGATCGGGATGCTAAACTACTAAATGGAACCCACAAGTCCCATGTTCATTCACCTCACGAGGTTCCTATCTCTCTCTCTCTCTCACAGACACACACACACACACACACATACACATATATCTAAAAGTTTGAACTCTTTTGATTTCAGGCTGCGATACTTGCTAGTTACAAGCCTGTAATCAATGCAACGTTGCTCATTCCAAATCTTAGGCAGGTCGAAGAGACAACCAAGAAAGCTTTGGAGTACTTCAAAAGCACCCGGCACATCATTCTTTTTTACGAAGATGTAGTAAGGAACCACAGTGTAAGGAAAAAATAAAATGTTTTAAAAACCTGATCTTTTACTCTGCTTATGAATCTTTTATCCAATCGTGGGCTTCTTAAAGTGAGCCATTTCTATCTCATCGTGCAGAAATTAGCTGAGGTTCAAGAATTCCTTAAGGTTCCAAAGCGGGAGTTAAGGAGTCGTCAAGTAAAGATACACAAGGGATCATTATCCGATCACATTCAGAATTGGATTGATGTAGAAAAGGCGCTCAATGGAACGCAGTATGAAAGTTACCTACATGGAGATTACAGGAAGTAAAGCAATAAATGTACATTCTAGTTTTGACCTTTTATTTTTCCCTCGTCTTTTTTCCCCCTTATCTCCAAATGGGAGGAACCCAACAGCAACCTACAAGCTCCACCCTGTTGGAATTTTGGCATCATCATGCATTATTTTGCTTTCAAATTCTTAGGAATCTTTTTTTTTTTTTTTTTTTCAAGTTTTTAACCTCTCACCTACATATTCTATTCATTCTTTTGCCACGTTGTTTTTCCATTGATTTAGCTTAACAGATGAACTCTGCTGTATTTATGGCCTATCAAAAGAGAAAATTACCTTTTTGCTATTTATCAATGATTTAACTTTTTTTTTTTTTTAAAAGGAGCCCGTAATTTGATATATGAGAAAGAGAATTGCAAATGTTGAAATTTAAATATCAGAAATGTCGGATCTTGTCTTAGTACCAGTCAAATTGTCATCGAAAACATAGAAAAAAAATCACCAACAAAGTGTATAGAGGTCCCAAATTTGTGCAAAAGTGATATAGGAGTGAACCAGAGAAGAAGATCAAGTTTGTCAAAGTTCAAACACGTAACGCGCTCACATTCAAAGTTCCACGTTCCACAGTCCAGGCCAGGGGCCTCCACAAAAGCATTGACCGGCATAAACTCGTGACCTTTTGGTGTTTTGGTTTGTGGGCCCACCCTCAACGACGTACGCCCCTCCATTTTTGACCAACGAAAATCCCAAATGTGAACACGAACGTTGCTTTGTCTTCAATCATTTCCTAGCTTGGATCCTACGACTATTCAACCATACTCATATCAACGGTGGATATTACATGCCAAATATGCACTCCCCAACTTATAATAATGGCAGATTAGATTAGAAATGTATTGTGATACTAAGCCCTTTTTTCCACGATGGCAAGTGATGATAGAATCAACTAATCCACTAGGTTTAGGCTAACTAATGGGGTTTTAAAGTTTATGAAACTTTAAATAGAAAAAGGTCAAGTGGAGTTTTAACAAATTTGTGGTTGTTGGTTTGAAAGTCAAAGGACTCAATTTGAACATTCATTCTTGAAAAATTCAAGAATTTTTACTTAGAATAAAAAAAATTATACATGTTAAAATTTAAACCTTAAACTTATTAGACGTGATCTCTTAAAAAATAATTATATGAATAAATTAAACTAAACTCTGAATTCACTTTAATCTTCTATATAAATTTAATATCAAATCTCAAGTTGTATAAATGGTAACTCAAAGATTATTTCTAGACCTCCTCAAAGGTCGGGTTGCTTGCCTAAAGCTCGAAAGACCGCTAGATATTTAGAAGGGTTTGAATAAAAATATTAGGTCCAAAAAATAGGCTTCGATAAAAAAATTAGGTCCGATTAAAAAATAGGTCGGGCTTTAGGTTCAACTTTCAAAGCTCAAGCCCGGCCTGACCTAACCCATTTTACTGTTACATTATATATATTTATTATAATTTTTATCATATAAATAATACATATATAATATTATAATGTAAACTTTAAAAATTAAGTTAAATTATTTATATTTATAAATTTAATAAAAATTATTAAATTAATAAATATTAAATTTAAAAAAAATATGTTTTTTAAAAAATAAATTATAAAAAATATAGTATGGGTGGGCTTAAACAGGCTTGGACTGTCTATTTACGAATATGAATAATTTTTGATAAAATTCGAAACTAATAATACCATGCTCAAACTTGATCTGAATCTGATCCGACTTAACTCATGAGCAGATCTAACTATTTTCATTACTTAACCAAAACTAACTTCATTAAATCTTGAAATCAAAATCTATAGAGTCATAAAAATCAGAAAGTAAGATACTTTTAATTTATAACTTTTCCAAATGCACGAAGTGAAAACCTTCCTAAATTCTTTTTTTACAGCTAAGTAACTGAATTAATCAGTATTTATTAATTATTGAGTATGTGTTAACAAATTTAGGAAGTGTTAACGAGTAAGTATGTGTTCAACTTAGTTGTTCCTACAATCAAGACACATACACTACTAGTATGTGTAAAAAAAGAAGTATCGAGTAAAACATGGTCTGATTGGACCTCCAGGTTGGATCTAGTCCGTCTCAGTCCAGGCCAGCATGATATCACTACACGAACATCAAGTGGGTCCCCTGTTTAAAACTCACGGGCCGGCAACAAACAAAACACGCAAACAACCACCATCGTTGTATCCAAGGCCTCCCCCCTCCCGCCCCCAAATCGCCACTTTTAGTTCTTTTTTACCCCCCATAACTCAGATCCACCGCCGCCCTTTATAAGCTTACGTTTCGTTATACCGTAGTTCCTCTCTCTTTGTTTCTCTTTTTTTTTTTCTTTCTCTCGTTTGCCATTAACGAAGGAGAGAGAAAGAAAAGAAGAACAACACCCAGAGTCTTAGATCAGGTTGTTATCCATATAGTTATCCAAGATGCAGTCAACCAACGGTCCTGATCTGAGCTCAAAACAACAACAGCCGTCATTGCAACAAAGCAGACAACCGCAGCAGCAGCAGCAACAACAACAACAGCCACATTGGGTGGCAAACCAGTGGATGGGAGCCATGCAATACCCGGCGGCGGCTGCTATGGTAATGATGCAGCAGCAGATGATGATGTATCCTCATCATTATATGCCTTACAATAATCATCATCATTTCCAGTATCAACAATATCAACAGCAGCAGCATCAACATAAACAACAGCAAGGATGTAATCCAGATGAGGTTAAAACGATCTGGGTTGGTGACCTTTTTCATTGGATGGATGAAACTTATCTTCATGGTTGCTTTTCTCATACTGGAGAGGTAATAAAACTAAATAAAGATATTAGCAATAGCATGAAAAATGATAGATGTATGTCTTGTTATGAATCTTACATTAGATCTTTTTTGATGGTTTAAGGAATCTTTTGGTTTTAGTACTTTATTGTCATTTTTTTGTTTGTGGGGTTTAAGGATACGTTAACGTTTGAGGTTTTATGTAAAAATTAATTGAAGAGAGTTTATGAAAGGGGTTGCAGTTAAAAGTTAGTTTCTTCCTATAATTAAGTCGATTTTAATCAATGTTGGGACTTTGGATAGTGGAAAATGCGCCTGAATTATGCATTAAAGTGTATTATAGATGATTTGAAATAAAGACAAAGATTGTTTTTAATTTAAGCTGAACAGATCAACAGACTATTGTTAATTGCCAATAATAAGATAAAACTGAATAAATGCCAAAAAGTCCATTTATGCTGTTGTGTCGACAGACTTGATGAGTAGGTTTTGGTTAAATTCTGTTCACATCATTTAATAAACATGAACTGGAAGTGGTTTAATTATAAAAGAAATCCACAGTTCATATCCAAAGCTGTGCTGCTGAAGCAGTAGCAGAGTCTTAGGTTGTTCTAAAACCTAGGCATGTAATAACTTTTCATGTTGGGTGTTAATTAGGGTGATTGGCTATTTTGCTTTAATGTATACTATTTTGCTTTACTGTATATTCCCTTGCTGCATGGACTCCGCTAAGCCTTTGAATGTTTTTGGACTTTCTTGTTCAATATACGATTTTCAATGTAGATAACTCGTTGATGAATACATAAAATAGAATCCTCTTGATTTGGATTCAAAAATCACTGAGATGGTTATTTGGTAGTGTGAAGTTATGGACACCATTTTGAAGAAGTGCCTGGCTCATATTGGTATTTATTTCTGAGAAAGTTCTCATGTACCTACGATCTTGTCGAAAGCTTTCTTCTTTTCTTTGCTTGTGTTTCTTGAATAAAAGAAAAAAAAAAAACCTAACAGAAAATAAGCAGCCTAGAAAGACTTTGTATCTTTTATTATTCTTTGGAACCTCAAAATCTTACGAAGGATTTAATAGTTTTATTTTCTTGGAAGGTTAGCTGCTCACAGCGCACCGTACTCTTGATGTGTAATACCAATACTTTTTGAGCATTTTACTTGATTATCCAGATGGCAGGCTATTGTAGTGAACTTGTTATTGCTTGTCATCATCATTGTACCCTTGTTTACTGATATTTGGTATTTCAAAATCCAGGTTTCTTCTGTAAAGATTATACGCAATAAGCAAACGGGTCAGTCTGAAGGATATGGATTTGTGGAATTTTACTCACGGGCAACAGCTGAAAAGGTTTTGCAAAACTATAATGGCTCTCTAATGCCAAATACAGAGCAGCCTTTTCGTCTGAATTGGGCTTCATTCAGTGTGAATGAAAGGCGACCCGATGCTGGTTCGGACCTCTCAATATTTGTAGGAGATTTGACTGCAGATGTAACTGATTCCATATTGCATGAAACCTTTTCTAGTAGATTTCAGTCTGTAAAAGGAGCAAAAGTTGTTATTGATTCAAATACTGGTCGTTCAAAAGGTTATGGTTTTGTTAGGTTTGGTGATGAAAATGAAAGGTCAAGGGCCATGACTGAAATGAATGGTGTCTACTGCTCTAATAGACCAATGAGAGTTGGGGTCGCTACGCCTAAGAAAGCATCTGGATATCAGCAACAGTATTCTTCACAAGGTACCTTAATATTTTGTAACTAAATTAATCCAGTTGTTTCTCTTTAGATAGAATTGTGAGGGATAAAAATGTAGGGGCCCTTTTTGTATCCTGTATGATTTCCGCCTTGAGGGTGAGTGGAGAGGTGATTGATACTCGACTGGCCTTCCATGTAACTCTTCTCCTCTTCCACCTTAGTGGATCATCCTGGTCTATTGATCAGTGAACATTGGCATTTAAGTGCAGTCATATTTGTGATTTTTTTTATCATTTTGATTTCTTTCTAAGATTAAAGTCTTCATCTTAGGCTTGTCTTGATGCGGGAACTATTCTATTTCAAATAGTTCATCATCTGAACTTTTTTTTATTCCTTGGAAAATCCTGTTTTAGTCATAATGTTCTTTTTTTTTTTGGTTGAATGAATGATTTCCGATCAAATTATTTCTAAAAAAGTAAAATTGCTTTTTGAATGTATTATGTTTTGTATCTTAAAGCTTGGTTAATATTTTAATTGAATCATTATATCTATATTCTACTTTTTGTTAGCTTTGGTATTGGCTGGTGGACATGCATCAAATGGTGCTATAGCCCAAGGTTCTCAATCTGATAATGAGTCAAATAATGCTACTGTGAGTTGTTCTCCTTCCTTTCTTGCGTTCTTTGCCCCTATATCTAACCATTGATCACTTAGTTATGTTTCTTACAGATATTTGTCGGAGGACTTGACTCAGATGTTGGTGATGATGATCTCAGACAACCTTTTTCCCAGTTCGGTGAAATCATCTCAGTGAAAATACCACCTGGAAAAGGATGTGGGTTTGTGCAATTTGCAAACAGGTGCCTCCCCTCTATGTACACCACGTTGCTCCGACTCTTCATTTTTCTTGAAATACTCGTGTCTGATACATTTCCGGATTGGGATATGTATGGGGATATGACCCTCCAAATATATGAAAAAAACTTAGAAAACATTGATCATACCCGTGTCGGGCACATACTCCATATCTGACACTTACACTCGAGTTCGAGTAACATAGCTCTACCTTATGTTGAAGTGCAGTTACTGTTGTTAAGGATTCTTTATTTACAGCTCCATCAATGATAATACCTTCACGATATTGATGGACATTCTTAAATTAATTGATCCAGAGTGATAGGTTTCCAGCAGTTGGGATCTTGGTTATATTATTATTTTATAATGATCCCCGTCGTAATGTAACATGTTTTCTTTTCAGGAAGAATGCCGAGGAAGCAATCCAGAGTTTGAATGGGACAACTATCGGCAACCAGGCTGTCCGTCTTTCTTGGGGTCGCAGTATAGGAAACAAACAGGTAAATTTCCAACATTAAATAGACAAACTAACCAGCTAAAACCAGCATATAGCTTGATATTTCCAACATAAAGTCAGATCAAACCTATGCATGGTGGGACTTTAATCTAGGACCATATAGTTTCAGGTCCTCCTTGCCACTAAGCCAAGGCCTTATTGACCGGAAGAAAGTTACTCTATATTGTGCACATCCTTTGAATGACAATGAAAAAAACTGAAGTTTGTTAATTCCTAATTAATTTGCTCTTGGTTGCATAATTTTATGGTATAGCATGAGTTAAACTGCAGTCTATTGAAGGTGGAAATGCGTACTCCTTTTTATTCCGCCTCCCTTCTCTATTGTTCTTTCTTTTAAATTGTTACCCTACACTATGTTACTCGAACTCGGATGTGAGTGTCGGACAGTAATATGACATGTGTATGTTAATTTTTTTTCTAAAGTTTTTTCCATGCATTTAAAAGGTCATGTCCTCATAACCTTATTCAGATATGTGTCAGGCAAGAGTACTTCAAGAAAAATAAAGAATCGGAGCAATGTAGCCTCTAAATATAACTCA
Source organism: Adansonia digitata (assembly GCA_029448705.1). Classification (NCBI taxonomy): domain Eukaryota; kingdom Viridiplantae; phylum Streptophyta; class Magnoliopsida; order Malvales; family Malvaceae; genus Adansonia; species Adansonia digitata. Next base: position 1,876,003 of record JAQSVH010000004.1, read on the forward strand.
AGCTTAGTTACTCATCTAAGTTATTTACATATTTATAAATTGTAGCTTACCTCTTAAAACTGGATTTAACAGTGGAGAGGTGACTCTGGTAACCAGTGGAATGGAGGATACCATCGAGGGCAAGGCTACGGAGCTGGTTATGGCTACCGCTATGGATACGCTACACCACCAAATCAGGATCCGAACATGTATACCGCGGCTGCTGTTCAAGGTGCTTCTTAAGAAAGGTGAATGACAAATTACCAATGGCTGGTAATCTGAACTTGGAGGAGAAGTTTGAAGTTTTTATTCATCAGATTCATTATTTAAAGGAGGATGTGTTTTGCCTGGATCTTCAGGTTATAGAGTTCTGTAGCTGGATTTAGAATCTTTAAAATCTTGGAGTTGTTTTCGAACCGTATTACTATGTCATTTACAATTTTGATTTTGTGCACGAAAGGTGTTTTTTTTTTAATTGTTTATTTGTTCATAACTGAATTTACTAGACAATGAAAAAGCGTGGGGCTTATAGGCACTAATTTCTACCTTTTGAAGCAAAGAAAAAGCTTATATTTTCATGGTGTTCGTATGTAATAGTCTTCTTTTTGTTGCTTCATTGAGGGGGCGGTTGTGGCTGTCATTTGTTCAGGTTACTACTTTTTTATGTTCAGTCCTCCACGGCCATGTTTTAGGGGGTCTCTGTCTTGCCGACAACCCTTGATCTCTTTTTGTTTATTTTTTGTTATATTTGTATCAAAAAACATCATAGTTTAAGAATAAGAAAAGTGTTCGTAAATATTAGAATTCGAATTTTAAATTTATTAAATGTTAATACTCAAAAACTATGATACTCAAATTCAAAAGTGAATATTGAATACGGATATATTTTATTTTTTTCAATATTTTTATGTATTTAAAAAATTATATTTTAATAACTATATATAAATATGAATCGGATATAGATCCTTTAAATAAGAAAAGTAAGAACAACGTAGGTTGAGGGTGGTTAAGATAAAGCACAGATAAATATATCCAACATTTGATAAGCCAAAATTCAAGTCAATGACAATTTATGAATTTAAGATTCAAATTTTAACATTTATTTATTCATTATTACAGCAATTTCATCGTGTTAACGACAGGACAAAAGCAAGCAATCCGTCAATGTTGTCATGGCGGACAAGGACATTAACGTCTGCAAAGAAATAGTCTGCAGAGATTCATTTCAGCCATCTTGTTTGATATTTTTCTTCATGATCTAGATTAAGTCAGTTAAGTTGCTGGGAAAAAATATATATATTAAAATTCGACAGCCGGTACAAACTTGTTTTAAATAGGTTTAGGAAGGTATGAAATGGGTTAGCCACAATGTGAAAATTCCATTTGTTTTTGGGATCTTATAAAGCATGTGGAAAAATGTTGAAAAAAAGGAAAGAAAATAATTCATTGGTTAGCAGCATAGTTTTACAATGGCACAACAAAGATCACATCAACCTATACATTAACAAAACTTAAAATTCGAAAGCATAGCTCAGTGGACTCATGCAATTATCGATCTATGGTTCTTACAGGTTATAGCATATAGAGAGATTTTGGTTATTCACTTCAAAATATTAAACTTTCAAGCACACCCTGGAAGTCTGTGTACCCAGAAATAGTTTTTTTTTTTGAAAGCACAAATTGGTCAACACTGTTAGGGTAGAACCTGCAATAGCTATTCAATCTCTAATGGCAGTTACGGCCTCTGATAAACTATGTGTATGTGCTTGGCAAAAGGTGAACATGGACATTGTGGTAAATCTTGTAAGAAGTGAGAACAGAGGGTGGCCGTATATGACTTTGACTGTTTATAAGTTGGAACAGCAGCGACCTGATTTTTTTTTTCCCCTAACTGATTATTCAAGTTCACTTGAGGTTAGTTCCAAATCGATTTGATTTGAATTTGTATAAACTTTATCTCAAGTTTATTTATATGGATTGAATCAATTCAACCCGAATTTGTATAAAACCTTATTCAAACCTTAACTTACTATGCTCATTTCAAATAATTACGAATTCTAATTCAAACTCAAAAAACTTCATCCAAAGCCTAACTTATACTTGCTTGGTAGACTTATCAATTATGACTTGAACCCGAAAAAATCAATCAACTCACTCAAATTTAAATCAGATCCAACTTGATTTGATTTGAAAAGTTTACAATTCAAAACTGACAAATTCAAATCCAAAATTATTTAAATCTAAAATGACCGAAACTTAAAATAACTCAAACTTCAAATAACTTAATCTTAAAATAACTCAAATAATTAACTTAAAAATATTCAAATTTAAAATAATTAAATTTAAATAATTCAAATATTAAACTAGATCTATCTCCGGCCTTAATAAGTCTACCCCATTACCCAACAGCCTAATCAGACCGTAAAGTCAAAAATCTTGTCATAAATGAGAAAATCTGCCCCCGCGGGGGGGGGGGGGGGGCGAGAGTGTCTAAGGTGCGTGCACTAAAGGTCAAATTGCGAGTTCAAACAGTTCGCCGAAGAAGAATAATATAATGCTGCAAATATGTCACTGAAGCTTCTTTATGGCCGACTTACATTCACAAAGCTTGAAAGCAAAAGCGAATTTAGCAACATATGTGTCATGAATTCACGTCAATATCGCTTTTAGATTAAACACCGCAAGAGCCTGGACTGGACTGCTAATTTGAAGTGTTTGGGAATGGTAAAAGGAGATATCACTTTGATTTATTTGATTATTAATTTTTAAAAACGAAAATATCATGAATTAACTTAAAAATTAATTTTTTATAATTAATTAATTTTAAATTAAATAAATTGAATTCAAATAATCAGATTATTTGATCAGTTCGATTGTTAAATCGGTTTAAATTAATTAATTCTCATCACTAATTGAAACTAACTATACATGTAATTAAATTTAATAATTTATGTATGTAATTTAATTATTTTATTATTTAAAAATAAATATAATATAAATTTTTAAATAAATTAAATTTTAAATATAAATATAATACACATATTAATTATTAAATTATTTTCTTATTACACCAAATCATCAATGTTTTGAATTTATCACCTACGGCCTTCTAATGGCAACTTTTTAAATGTAGCTGTCAAAATTAATCACCACAATTTACCTTTTCTAGTAAATCTAGAAATAAAGATTTAAAGAAACAAATAAACAAAGAAATATTCTGCAGCCATTTTGGTACCTGTTTTTTTTTTTTAATAAAAGAATTTAATATTTCAATTAAGGCATGGCTCCTTTTATCACTTTTTTTAAAAAATATTTTATATTAATATAACAATTAATCCATTGACATATGAAAGATTCATAATTAATAACTTAATCTTATATTTGAGTACAATTTTTATTGTTATTATATGTATTAATATATTTTTAATATCAATATATTAAAAAATAATAAATAAAATATTTATTTAATATAATAATAATAATAATATTATTATTATTATTATAAATTCATTAACTCGTATGAAGGCGGCTCCCTTGCGAGTTATAATTAATTTCAGCATAGGACTTTAGTCAAGTTTTACCCTCTTTCCTCTACCTTTCTTCCTTACAAGATCTTTTCATTTCTAAATGTTTGTCTTGGTTGAATTTTGAGAAACCCAAGAATCCAATGGAGATGGAAATGGCGGTGTCGATCCCTTTAGTCGAATTCAACTTCGACAGCACATGTTCATCGCCATACATGACTGCTCCTTCAAGTCCTCAACGCTTTGGCAATTTCTTTTTCACTGCTCCAACAAGTCCTACTCGTCGTGGTTCTTCTTTTTATGTTTCCAGTTCTTTATCTGCAGTTCCTTGCCAACGGGAGGCAAAGCCTGGTAGTACCCCCAAACCAAAAGGTTTTGATGGCAGAGTCTATGATGATGATGATGATGGTGGTGGTGGTGATGTTGATGGGTTTGAAGATTTCGAGTTCAACTTTAGTGGGCAGTTGTTAGAGAGACCTTCCTTGTCAGCTGAGGAACTTTTCGATGGCGGAAAGATTCGGCCATTGAAACCACCGCCTGGTTATGAACAGTTTTCAAGCGCGGTTTCTTCTCCAAAATCATTGGCTTCTAAAAACGATTTCGATCCATTTGAACCACCTCAACTGAAGCAAGGACATGATCAAAAGAACACACAATTAAAATCACAACAACGAGGGAGAGCAAGAACTTCTGGTTGTTCTTCTTCTTCTTCTTCATCTTCAACCTGCAACTATGTTCACAAGAAAAGCAGATCTTTGTCACCTTTAAGAGTATCCGATATCATGTTCGAGGAAGAAGAAGAAGAAAGTTCATCACTACAATCCGAAAAAGCCATTGCTTCCACCACGACCAGGACTAGCAATCCTAAATCCTATGTTTCTGCAATCCTGTCGGCTATTTCGTTTTCAAAAAGCAACCGAAAATGGAAGTTGAAAGACCTTTTATTGTTCAGGAGTGCATCAGAAGGAAGAGCAACAAATTATAAAGATCCCCTTACAAAATATGCTCTCTTGTCCAAGAAGGAGCCAGACGATGTTAAAAATGCAAGCTTCCGGTCTAACGAGAGTTTTGTTTCGGTGTCCAGTTCGAGGCGGCGGCCACCACCGCCGGTTTCAGCTCACGAGTTGCATTACACGGCGAACCGGGCTATATCGGAGGAGATGAAGAGGAAGACATTTTTACCTTACAAGCAGGGCCTCCTTGGATGCTTGGGCTTCAATTTCAACCCTGGAATGCATGAGATTTCCAGGGGCATTGGGTCTTTGACACGTGGATAATCAAGATTTATCAAGATTTATTATAATATTTATTATATTATTAAAATATATTTACGAATGTAATATAAATTTACAGTTTATATTTTGTTATATGTCTCAAAAACCTATTTATCTGTTTATATATAGTGTCTGTATGCAAGAAATGGACTCAAGAATCTCAAAATTGTAGAAAATTACATCACAAAAAATAAGGACTGCTATTGATTTGGATGCTTTAAACTACCTTTTATGTTGGGTTTATTTGAGAAAATTATTCTAATAGTCAAGCATTATTATGTGTAACAAAAAGACACCAACTTCGTTTTTTACAGTTTATCAAGACATTTGACAGCTTACAGTAACTTTAGTTTCCGTGAACGTCAACTAAGTATTTTTCCAAACAGAAACAACAATATTGGCATTTTTGAAAGCTACGTAAAAAGCTTCCATTAATAGAAAAGAGATTAGTCTAAGCAGCCTCCGGTTGAGTCAAGTTGGCTCTACATTTCGTCTATTTTGATTTTCGGTGAACTTTCAATCAATCCACTAAGATTCGAACTGTTAAAATTTAAAATTATTAAATATTATCTTATAAAATTGATTAAATAAATTAATCGAACTAAAGAAAAGGTTATTCAGGAAAGTTGGAATGTAAGAGAATAATATCACAACGCATGGTTTAACTAAAAGAAAAAGAAAAAAAAAATCATTAGGGTTTGGGACAATGATTGGGTTAAAGTAGTTTAAATTGGGTTTTTTTTCTTAAATCCAAAAATGTGGAAACAATCAATCAAAACAGATAATCCAAACTAGAAAAACCTGCCTTTTCCTTTATTTTGTGACCATAGTTTTTCCATCCCTCGGAGCTGCAGTCAATTAAAAAATTAGATTAAAAGTTAAATCAATCAAATTTTTAATTTTGTTTCAATTAATTTAATTGATTAAATTACTCAATTTAATAATATATTTAATTTTTTATTTTTAAATATTAATTTAATACAAAATTAATAATTAGTAAAAAAAATATATTTAATTTAATTATATAATAACCGATTTAATCGATCTTTAACCGGTTCTTATATTATTACTAAATCAAACAAATCACGAATTTTTGATTCAACCAATTTATTCAGTTGATCTAAGTCTCATTTTTCTTTTTCAAAGGCTGCAATGATGAACTGTTGGCCAAAGCGGCCTCTTATTTTAAAAACCTTGGTAGGCTCAAGCATGTGCATTGCCTTAAAAATTCAATCAATCTAACTTTGCTGTCTTGTTGTATTTAAAAGTAAAAAAAATAAAAAAGAAAAAAGAAAAGAAATGGAAAGCTTAACAAACAATAAGAATAAAGAATGGTAAAATTTTCAAATAATTAGTCAAAATATGCCCTAAATGATTACTAAGTGTTTATATTTCTACTGTAATGTTCTCAATTTCAGTCCGTACCATTAAACTGTTTTAAAAACTAAAGAATTGAAAAGGAACCATAATTCGATAATTAAAAAAAAAAAAAAGTTAAAATGAAAGTTCCAAATGGCCACCTCAAACAATTTTGTATTAGTAAGCACAAGTAGCTTCAAGCTCCACCAAAACTTTTGATCACAAAATGTAATCATTTAGCTGGTACAGGCCAGAATTGATATTTTATTTATGCAATAGCTCAAAATGATAAATTGGACTTTGCTCGTGCATCTTTTTTTTTTAAATTTTATTAGATGTTCATCGTTTTCGAGGGACAAGGCTTGCTCCTTCGTGAACCGGGAAGTTCAAGGGTTCGGGAAAGTCTCTTTCACCCAAGGAACGCCCTTTTTTTAACTGCCCTAACCTCATATAGTTTGAATTACTGACTGCTATGACTTCAATTTTTGCTTCTTATTGCAGCCTAATGTAATCATTTGCCACAAGAGAAGGCATTTATAACTTGGGAAAAAGTTAAGTTATTTTAACTCTTTATTTTTTTTTTTTAAATATTAATGTTTGATATTCATGTTTAAGTAACATTGAGGAAAAGAAGGAGCAACCAGCCAATATATACAATGCTAGCTTTACAGAAAGTTTAGCCATATCAATTATATTGGAGACCCACAGGTAATCTTACAATCATGGTCAATTCCCTTAATCCCCTTTTAAATTTTTAAGAGTAGTTTGGATTAGAGCTGTTTAAAAATTAGTTTTGGATATAATTTTTTTAATTTAAGTTAATTCAAATTATTTAAAAATAAAAAATTTAAATTTAAATTTAACTATAAAAATACATTAATATTGATGCTAATATTAAACGTAATTTTTAATATCTTATGAATAATAATTCAGTCTTTAAAGTCTGATTTCACCTCATTCAAACTTGAATAAAAAGTTTGAAAATTTTTCAAATACATGAACACCTCTAGTTTAGACAAGGAAAAGGTGAAAAAAATAAAGGGAGAGCTATTGAATTTACAATGGCCTATGATATGTGATATAATAATGGCTCATTAATGCGTCTACATATAGAGAAAGTTTAATGGGTGTATATAGGAATTCTAAGATGAAAAAAATTATAATTATTATAATATTTTTTAAAATTCGATAAAGGAATTGATTTGATTAAAAAACTTTTCAAGAAAAGAAAGTTTAGATGATTTAAGGGTGTTGATAGGAGACCTCGATATATGATATGCAAAATTTTACACTAGAAAAAGAGAAAAAATACAAAACTTGTCTCATTTATGACAATGGTAACGATAATGAAGTTGATGATGATAATGATGATGACGTTAAAATGGCAAAGAAAATTGGTGCCTCATTTTATTTAGAATTCAGAGTTTCTTGGCTTTGCATTGCATGGTTGTTGGCGATATAATGATATTAATTCATGATTGTTGATGACTGCTTTAGTAGTTTCAAATCTGGGAAAGGAATATAAGGAACCTTGTAGGCATCCGAATGATCATCTGCTAGAGCTGCAGATAAATGGAAATTCTTAACTCTTTCCTTGGAGAGTAAACCATAAAACCTTTCAATTTTGAGATTGAAAATCATGGGATTGGGATAACAAGCACTTTCAAGGATTTTGTTTTCTACATTATATCTGTCTGTCATCATTCTGCAGCTTCTTGTTCATCAAGAAGAAACCTTTCTTAATCGATTTACTTGCGATTAAATATATCAGCCTGATTGTTTGAATATTATTTATGCATGGAAATTTTGGGATACTATAGCCTAGTGGTCTTTTTCAATCATTGTTTTTCTTCCAAGGAGAATGAATCGTGTTTAAGTTTATAAAGTGATCAGTAAATTTTATACAAAATCTCACCCACAGCTAATCAATGACATGGGAGAAGCCTAAAAGTGCCTATAGCAAGCTTTAGTCAATGGTGAAAATTAGACCTCTAGTCTAATTGATCGTGTAATTACGTCAAAGATGATATTTAATATGTTTAAGATTCAAATATTAATATTTATAATTTTTTTTAATCTTAAATTACGTTTAATGTTAATTTTTCTCTTTTATATAAAAAAAAATCCTTAAGAAAATCTATTTAAGGTACATTAACAGCTAATGCATTTAATTTGCAACAAATTATTTGCTTTAAGGATTTGGGAAGTAAAAAAAAAAAAATTGCAGGCAATACATTCCAAAATGCAAAGCCAAACCATTCAAAGCTTTGGATCATACATTAGTCAATAAAGAAACTACAATTCAAAGTGATAATGTATAAAAACAAAGGATTTTGTTAACAATTAGTTAAATAACAATTTTTAATGCATTTAAAATCGTAAAATTAATTATTAATTATTGTATTTAAAGTAAGATTATTATTATAAATAATAATTTCATTAATGTTAACAAGTATACGTCAAGCACTGCTTAATGAATGTCGAATATGAATTAATGATGTCAAGCATGTAGTTTGAAATTATTGTAATTCTTTTTTTGTTTGTGCGAATATAGATGTATTCGTGAATAGAAATTAGAGTCAAATTAAGGTTTAAAAGACTTCAAAATTTTATTTTATTATTTATAATAATATTATTTTTATATTAATATATTTTTATAATTAAATTTATATAAAAATATTTTTATTATTAAATAATAATTTAAATTAAATTTCATCTTTTTAAATTTATAAATACATTATTTAAAA
>JAQSVH010000004.1:1895437-1908862 GCA_029448705.1 Adansonia digitata
CGAAAACTCCTCCTGAGTAACGTAGGCCCACACAATTTCTAATAGATCTGGTGTGAACTTCAGCTTTACAAAAGGACCGTGAAAACAGTGCATGTGATGTGAACACACGCATCTCCACCACCAAAGCTTTCTAAATGTTATATAGATACTTGTTAGTTATCTTATTTGAATTTATTTGAATTCGAAAGTGAATATTAGATATAGGCACATGATCGACAATGGATATATTTAATTTTTTTAAATTTTTTTCGTATATTTAAAAGATCCTTGAAGTGTTACATCCTCGTAACCATATTTAAAAATATATTAAATACTAATACTATAAAAAATAATTTAGAGTTACGAGTATCAAAGCTTGGTGGTACTAGTAGGATTGGATGGTCATGACTCAAGGTTCCCATTTTCCAACATTAAAAACCAACCACCAAATAGAATGCGCATATGCTAGAATTTTAGAGCAAGCCAGGCCAGTACAATTGAGAAACACCGGAATGAAAGTAACAAAGTCCTTTTTTCAAGTTCGAAAAAACGGTAGTTTTAATCAAACACTAGTTAACCATCTTTGCAAGTTCAGAAATAATATAATCGAATTGTAACTTCAACATAACATGTAAACCCACGTTACTTGAACTCGAATGTGAGTATTGGATATGAATATGTTTAATTTTTTTAAAGTTTTTTTCATGTATTTAAAAAGTCTTTGAAAAATTATATTTCTATACCCATGTCCGAAAATGTGCTGGACACTTAAGGTCGGACATAGGTAGTTTAAGAAAAATCAAAAGTAAAAGTAACATAGATGTAAACTAATGAAATCAGTAATTTGTTCGGGCATCAATACATTAATTGATCACACAATTCTTGATGACGTACCTCAAGACACGTGCACGCCTTAGGAAAGAATGTTGCCGAACCCATTTGATGATATTTGCTACACAATAGTTCCAACAAATGCTTAAAAAGCCCCCCCTTAGTTGGATAGCACAAATAAAGCCAATGCACGTCCTAGAAACAAACTTTGTTGCAAAAGGATCAAACAGGGTATGAAAGTTCTTTTGACCTTGTTGGTCCCTGAAAGACCAAAATGAATAACAATCAACTCTTTCTACATGCCTACATCTCATCTTTCCACTTTCTACCTATGTTTACCCGGATTAGGGATGAGTGTCAAATGCGGATATGTGTCTGACATGAGTATGCTTAATTTTTTTCTCAAGTTTTTTCATATATTTGAAGGATCATACTTAAATATCCATATCCAAATATATGTCAGACACATGTATCGAATAAGAGTACTTCAGAAAAAATGAAGAGTCCATGTAACATAGCTTCCTACTTGTCCAAGTAAATTCCAAGTGGTGCCCTCCTATGCAGATCATGTAAAGAAGGTAAAACCCCACCCTAACACCTTTTCTTCCCCTTTAAACATTATTGGCCCAAGTCCCACTCAACCCAAAGGGGATAAAAAGATAAACAAAAAGTAACCTTTTGAAAACTCAAACCAAGAAAAATGATGTGGGGAAAAAAACAATAGGGCAAAGACAAATAAAGGTATAGGCTATCATGAGGATAATAGCATAAGGTTTTAATCAACTTCCTCAAAAATGCTGCTTCCTCTTCTAGGACATTTAAAAAGTAACAATTATCGGACAACAGCGAGAACCTACGGTGCTCCAACAATTCATTTTTCTTGAAGTAGTTGTCTCTGATAACTGTATCTCACAAATTTTCGGGAATGGATATGGTGATATGACCCTCTAAGGCTCCTCCAAATACATGAGAAAACCTTTGAAAAGAATTGAACATAATCATATCGGACATATATCCACATCCGACACTCTCACCCGAGTCTGAGTAACAAAAGGCGAGAACCGTAATTTTTGCCCACTTCTTACGGGCTTATGTTATATTCAGAAAAGAACTCACTGTTCCCTCTTGATGAAATGAGTTGCCATAAGACTTGGGGTTGTAAAGCCATTAAAGGAGTCCATCTCAAAAAGTTCCTTGTGCTGATCATCACATAAAATTCTCCTCTTATCAGATGGATCCTTTTCACATTAAACTATGAATAAGATAAACTTCACATTAAAGATTTGACAACAGAAGAACAATATAGATAATTTTTCAAAGAGTAAAAAAAACAAAAATTTATGAAGTACCATAATTACAGGATGTATCTGTTCACAATAATTTAATTGCTGCAGTTGTATGCATTTAGTTAAGCACAGATACGAGGCAGAAAAAGACAATCTCAAAGACAAATTGGACATGATTCGAAGGAACCATGTCAACAAGACATGAAGCAACATTCAGTAAGCTAGATGGTTATAAAATTGGCCCAGGTTCAATTTCAGATTTTGAGGCGAAAAAGAAATCAAACACAGTGCTCAAACTTCAGAATCGTCATCAGAAAAGAAGAATTCACAACATTATTGCAGTTAAGAGGATATATATATATATATATGTATGTATGTATGTATGTATTCAGTGCTAAGATGTGCGCAACTTACGAAATGGGGGTAAGCAACTTGGAATTAAGTCATAAATTAAGGAACTCAGCAAGCTATAATTTTAGCAAAATAAGATGTCTGAACGAATTGTTTTCAATTGCCAAACATATACAACTTTTGGAAGAGGTTCAGTTACTCATCGTTGCATCAAATGGAGATTTTATCATCCAAGCATGCTACCAAAAATCAAAACCACAAAGTACCAAACATAGAAAACGACAAAGGCAAACCTGCAGATCATTCTGTTTTACTACTCCCACATTCTCTTCACAACATCAGAATGAGAAATGCATTTTCACTGGTACCAAAAAATTTCAGTAGACCATCTGAAAGTGGAACAGGAGCAAGAAAACAGGACGCTTCTTTCTTCTGCCCTTTTCTTTCTGTGTTGGCTCATTCACACCTAAACAGTTAAAGAAACATGTTAGATAAAAATCCTCATGCCCATCATCAGTAGACCAAGGTATGTCATCCATCTACATTGCACTGAATCTTCATTTTTCTTGAAGTATCCGTGTCAGACACATTTTCAGACATGCGTATGGGGAGATGGCCCTCCAAATATATGGAAAAACTTAGAAAAAAATTGGATATACCTATATCCGACACTTAGACGCGAGTCCGAGTAACATAGTCATCCATTGCCTCACATGGGCAGCCAAGATCATGCAGGACCCAGCAAGCTCGTAGTTAAGAAACTTGACAATTTACTTACCCCTCTCTCTTGCTAGATTAGATTTCCTTTCCATTTTTGCCGAGTGAGCTTGATCTGCCACATCTAGGAAAACAAAATATATTTACGCAATGAAAACATATTTTGTAGAAAAATAATAATCCAACAGAAGCAAAATCCAAGTATAGAGCAATTCAAATAGTAATGAACAAGAACCAATTCATACAAAAAGCATTGAAGCTATAAAAGTTCAATATAATTTAGGTAATCTTTTTTCCGACAGCACAACTAAAATATCTAAAGTAAACCCTTTTGATGAAGACCCGATCAAATTATGCATGCTTGCTATGAATGAATTTAAATCTTCCAATGAATAAAACCCAAAGGATCCATGCTAAACCTGAAATACCAGGGATGAGGTATCCATGTTAAACTTGCTCAATTATCACCAACTGGTCCTTTTATTTATTTACAAAATTTTATATGGACTATGGATCTTCTGAGGGAAATAACCCAAAAAAAAATACAATCTTGGAAAGAGAAATACCTTCCAGAGGATTAAAATTATGGCACAGACAAAGAGATTGGATTCAGATATAGGATAAGACATTACAAAAAGTGTTGAATGTGGAGATTGACTAAAAGCAGCCACAAACAAAAATGATCTGCTTAAACCAGGCTGAATGGACTATGTCTCGTAGAGATTCTCATATGTGTAGCTTGATGAACTTCAAAGGTAGTTGAGGCCAGAAACGAACCGCAAAACTTATGCTAAACAAATACCTCTAAAACCTAAAGCACCATTTTAATACACATCATGCAGGGAGAGGTAGTAAGCAAGTGTCTGAAACACCTTGATGCAACACAAACAATCCCACATAAACTACCAAGAATTTAGTTTAATAAAACTTGATGTTTAAAAGAAATTTCAATTGATAAAACCTTAAATCCCAAATCATCCAGAAAGCTAGCACTCCCAATAGAAAGACAATAACCAATTTATTTGGGCTGCAGGAAACTCTGTACTATGCTAGCATAAATATAAAGCTACCATAAGATAAGATCAAACAATTAATTTCCCTACACTCTAAATTTCTCCCTGGAATAAGTATTCTTTGGAATCTAGCCAATATTCCATCATAAAACTATTGCTACGTAAGGCTACCATGCATATGGTCAATGACAGAAGAAAAGAACATAGAATGAAACATGTTCATAGTATATTTCAAACATGATAAATTTTAAATTTTAGCTGCGCAAAGGAATTAATTGAAGAAATAAAAAATTCAATAACATCTACAATTAGAATTAATTAACAAACTACAACAAATCCTTTATCAAAATTTATCCCAACCTCACATGCAACATGATATAGAAAACAAGTTTCACAAGTTTCATCGCATGCTTTACATTCTCTGAATTTACATGGATGGCAGTGTTAATATTTATACAACAACATAATTTATGCAAGTTCACAATAATGCCTTCAGAGGAAAGAAATAAGAAAATTATAATATAGTGAAACAAAACTGAAGTTCAATGCGGATGCCTCTTTCTGGAAGTTGAAATTGCAGAAAAATGTTAACTTTCCTAAGGTAATCCAAGACTGGAAGAAATAGATTAGTTTGCACATTGGAAATATCATATATCACATACATTATAAAGAAAAACTAACTAAGAAAGCAAAGAAAAATAAGACATGCAAATTGCTCGTAGCACACAATCCCTCATCATGAATTTTTCTTCATCTTTCAGAAAGAGGTGTTATTTCTTTTTGTATGTTACATGATTCACGTGGAATTAATTTTTACACCTCTTTCTATTGTATTATATCCTAAACACCAACTGGAGATAGGTTAACGGCTTAGGTGCTTGGGGCTTTAGAAGTGCATAGGAAGTATCATTTCACCATTATAACCATCTTGTACTAAAACAAGAAACTTATAATAAGAACTGCCATAAATAACATGAGTTAATCTAAATTTTAAAAAGACACTGCTTTAAAATACCACTAAAAAGTTCTCCCACTAAAGCTTATGATTCAAATCAGCTATGACAAAGGAACCATGATAAAGAATGATAGTCATCATCACATTAATTTTTAGTAGCAAATGCAGAGAAAACCTTTTGGCAAGATTAGAACTTGGGGAAATAGGTATGCATGTGGTCCAAATTTCTTTGCTCAGTATAATTAGTTGACGCAATGATCAATACAGACATAAAGGCTCTGGCCTCTTTAATGCAAATAAAAAATTAAATCACCTCTTAGAGTTCAATATGTAAGCCACATAGGCAATATTTAGAGAGAATGAGCAGGTATAGCAGATAAATATGAAGTGTCTCTAAAGAAAATACCCATCTTCAGCGCTTAATAGCCAGATATGCTTGGTCAAGGTTTTATTCACTTGAAACATATTAATAGAATTTACACGAAAAATGGCACGGAGTGATTCATCACATATGCTATTATGCTTGTTTTTTGGATTTTGCAAATTGTTCTCCCTGATTGTGTTGCTCCGACTCTTTATTTTTTTTGACATATCTGTGTCTAATGCATATATGAACATTGCTATAGGGATATGATCCCCAAGGACCATCCAAATACATGGAAGCCTTGGAAAAATTGAAAATACCCATGTCGTACACATACCTGTGTCCGACACTTAGCTCTCTGATATGTAACCAAAGTTTCTTCACAACCTAGAAGCAGACCAAAGGAGAAAACAAAAGTCAAACTAAGGATTTTAAAATTCCAACAACACCATTGTGAAAAGGTACTAAAATTAAGAAAAAAATATATTTCCCATACCTCAGTCCAGGGCAATTCAGATGATAAATCTACCCAATATTAAGTAAATTGATATTAAAAGAAAAACAGGTAACAACTATCCACAATACTTGCATTTCAGATAACAAATCTAGATTATTGCAAAGCAATTATAACGAACGAGAAAACCCAAATTAACATTTTTTTTTCTTAATTTATTCTTCAGAAAGAACAAATTACTTAACTAAAATAAATGAGACTTGAGAAATTGTTACCTTCAAACGCGAAAAGTAAAAACAGTTAAAGCTCCTCATTTTAGTATATAAACCTATTTAATTCAGTAATAAATAAAAATAGAAGGAAAAAAAAAAAAAAAACCTGCCTTGTTGTTTTTGCCTTCCTCTCCTTTCCTTTCTTGTTCTTCTTCATGGCATTTTCAGATTGTGATCCTTGTTCATCTAGTCCACTTTTCTTGATTTACGGTTTCTAGGAAAATGTCGATTTGGCCCCTCACAAAACCTTTCGACTCTGAGATCTTACTCGAGTTGTCTCCTTACGCCTACCAGCGTCGAGGTCGGATCCCGTAGGATTTCTCACAGCCGGGCCACAAGGTCCGAATCCAACACCATTTGAACATTGTGAAATAAAACTAAAATAAAAAAGAATATATATTCTCTAATTTGATTTGTTGGTTGAATGAAATAATATTATAACATTATTTGATTTATTAAAACAACATTAAAGAATAAATTATGATTATTTTATTTGAACTTGGATCCTAATCCCATCTACTCTTAATTTGGGCCGAAATCCAAAATCCCAAAAAACTAGAACAAATTTTAAAAAACCCTAAATTCGAAAAACAGGTTATAAATTCCTAATTGCCCAATTAGAATGGAATCTTGATTCTACTGAACCACAATCACAGAATTGTAACTCATATTTAAAATATTTAAATTGAATAAAGTTGAATTTATTTCAATTGAAATTTTTTTTAATAATAATTAACTTTGAGATATAATTACTTCACCGAGTTCGTAAAATCAAAACTGTCATGTATAATCAAGATCTTAAGGGATCTTTTATTTTTCCTTAAGTATTTCCAATTAATTTTACTAATAATGCTCTCACTGAATAACATGCAAATTGTGAAAAGAATCATTGTTATCAAGAGGAAGACAATATTCTTACCCTGATGACGAATGTATTGATCCATATTCTAATCAAAAGAATTGGCATATTTTATTTGTACAACGATTTTACCACCCTCTTAAAAGTTATTATATATAATATATTTATTTAATGCATTAAATCTGATAAATGAAATATGTTACTCGGTTTTGACTATAAGTATCAAATACTAATATTTTTTAATGTAAATATATTTAATTTTTTTTAATTTTATCATATATTTAAAATCTTTAAAATATTATATTTTCATACTTATATTCAAAAATGTATTACCTAAATATATAGTGGTTAATATGTGTAAGTTACAACCCCACTTTCCCAAGGTACTTGATTCATAAATTCCTGGTACAGAACTTTGATTTAATTCTTATTACAACAGAGGATATTCATTCCTGAAATTAGGAATCATCGAGTGGTTTTTAAAGAACCTATTAGCAGATCTCATGGATGATAGGTTGAGAACACAACGAAAAAACCTACTTGAATTGAAGAACCAGTAAACCCGAAGCAAAGCAAAGCTCTGTTACCTGACTTTTCATTTTCTTTAAGGTATTCGCATCCAATGTTCGAACATCTATGTTTAACACATTCGGACATTGATATGAGATACGATTCTTAAAATATATGAAAAAAATTCAAAAAAATTAAATATCCTAGTATGTACCAAAAAAGTAGCCGCATTCAACAGCAATCTAAATTGGGTAACAGATTTAAAATGTTCATGAAATCACATCTCAAAAGCCACTATTTCTGCAGCTCATACAAACACTCTGAATCAAAGATTTTGTTATAAGATTACCGTGTTTGGTTCAAAAACATTCTTCAACCATTTGTCATCTTGTAGAAGGAAATCTGATTATCAGTGTTAATAAGACATTATCCGAAACAAACCCACCCTTACAATTCATGAAATGAACCTTCAGAACCAACTTAAAAGAAAAAAAGGATCTGGTAAGCTAAGTTCCTTTCTATGAAGGATTAGCTTTAAAAACTAACCTTAAACTGGTGTGTATGCTAGTGCATGATAGTTTAAAAGAAAATATATATATATATATATAATATTTCTATGGGTGACTTAAATTTCCCGCAAATACTGAAAGCATAATTTATGTATTTAAAAATTCTCAATATTGCCAATGCATACGAGATTTTAACCACAATCTCTCCACCAAAAACTCAAGGTTGAATAAGGAAAACGCACAAAAAAAAAAGGATTGGGGCCTTTTTGATGGTCAAAGATTCAAACCGAATATCCGAAGCACCAGCCTTAGATTTCCAAGCCAATGCCTTCTAGGATTCTGATAAATTTTTCCCAGACAGTCTACTCTGGCTGGTTTCGCATACACAAAATGCAACCTGTTATAAGATGAGATACATTAGCTATGCCATGAAGTGCATATATGACCTTGGTCTCCGTTACTCAGACTTAAATGTAAGTGTCGGATATGGTTACATTCAATTTTTTCCAAGTCTTTCCATGTATCTAGAGGGTCTTTAAAAGATCATATCTCCATAACCATGTCCAAAAATATGTCGGACATGAGTGTGAAACACGAATACTTCAAGAAAAATAAAGAGTAGGAGTAACATGGACCTTGGTAATTAGAGGTTATTACTCATAGTAATAGAAAATAAAAGACAGGTTGGTGTAAAAGCAAATAACCAACTTGAAAACAGGACTGGACTTCAGTAAATGGATTGATTAAAGGCTACTGATATTTATCATGCTTTCACAGTGCTAAAATAATAAAAAGCCCTTAAAGTTATCTAACTTTAGTTAGGTAAGTTGTAAGCCCTTGTACTTTATTACTCTCAAATAAACCCTTAAGCTTTAAATTTTTATTCAAATAAGCCCTTAACCTTTAATTTGTACCTAAACATGCCCTTAAAATTACTCAATGTTTTATTTAGTATAAAAGCCATATTCGGGTACAAACAAAAAATTTAGGGCTTATTTGAGTACAATAAAATTATAGGGGTGTACTTAAATAAAGTTATAAAGTTAAAGGACTTTTTTAATAATTTAGCCATTGAATTATTATACACCTATCAATCATGTCATAATGATTAACAGCAAAAGTCAACTACTCAAACCACCAGTCACTTGCTAAGTTATAGATGTTGTCCAAAAAACTTTACCTGTTGAGATTACTGCTTATTCAAATTCAGAATCTCTGCCATTTACCAGACTATTTGGCAACTCATCTCCTGAAATTTTGGGTCTTCTATACCACAAAAACATAAACCATAGAGTCCTCCAAAGTGCCCCGTTCGCAAAATGCGGAATGAAGATACGCCCCCAATATGGGTAATATGGGCCTGGCAATTTGATCAACATGAAGAATATTGCAATGGCGATCAGGTGCCAAGGAACTTCTGCATCCTGAAAATCAAGCCAAAAGATCAACAAAATGTTATGTGCTGACATTTTATACCGAGGAATATTTACCATGTTTGTAACATCTATAATTGAATAAGTTTTACTAAGGCAAGCAATAATAAACATGCCCAAGCATTTTCTTTGTGACAGATTCTGTGTGAAGCAACCATTGCTTTAACTCAAAATTTATCAGAAACACAAAGCATCAAATGATGTAGCTAAGGTATCCTCACCTATGTTACTAGGACTTGGGTGTGAGTGTCGCATATTGGTACGTGTCCGACATAAATATTTTCAGTTTTTTTTTTAAGCTTTTCCATACATATGGAGAGTCCTTAGAGGGTCATATCCCTATATCCATGTCCGAAAATGTATTGGTCACATGTACTTCAAGAAAAACGAAGAGTTGGAGCAACATAGATTCTCACAGTGACTATAAATGTTAATAAGGCATTCCCATAGTCTGCTCCACTAGCGTCTTTAAGTTTCAATATCCTTTATTCATGAGAAACAAAGTACATACCTTGAGAAGTGGAGAAATTTCCAAGGCGGTTTCTTTCAGAACCCCGGCGAGTACAAAGCCAATGAGTAGGGGAACCGGGATAACTTTCAACTTCCTTTCATGTGCACAGTAGGACATCTCACTAAGGGATGAAACTGCCAGTAAAGGTGCACTTAGATATTTGACCACTGCAAGTATAAGATCAAGTATAAGTTGAACAAAGTTCTCAAAAGCTCTGTTCCAAGGGAATCTCTTCACCGGCTGAGGAGCACTGTCCCACAATCTTCTTGCCTTTTCTATTATATGGGCAAAATTTATTTTTTCGGGATCACTAAACTGGCCTGTGGCCATATTTATAGCAGAACATATACTTGGCTTAGTATTCCGAACAATTCGGTTTTGTTTCATGGTCAAACCACGTCTATGTGCTTCATGATACTGAGTTGAACCCTGCTACAACAAATAAGCACACAAAAAAAATTGATAAATAATAATGTCTTGAACATTAAGAGAAAATAGCCAAAAATAAATTATTATGCGACCATTGAACTTTAAGAATAAACCTATGTTACTTGGACTCAGGTGTAAGCGTCAAATACGGGTAAGTGTCTAATAAGTTTATGTTCAATTTTTTTTTTCTAAGTTTTTCCATGTGCTTGGAGGGTCATATCCCAATACCCATGTCTAGATATGAGTCAGACACGAAAGACGGGTACTTCAAGAAAAATGAAGCGTTGAGCAACATAGGAAATAAACATTACTATCTTATTCCCTTGTACCAAAAAATAAATAAATAAAGATCAAATCTAGCCAAATGGAGAATCTTGGCCCAAAATAATATTGTCCAGGAAAGAGATATGAATTAAAGCACAAATTCAAACGGCCAATTATATTTTTAGAAGAAGAATAATACCTGCTTCTTCTACAAACATTGTGGAACCAAAACTATATAAGTAAAATTCACCAAACAAAAACATGTGCAAGTGCAATATACATATAACTTTGCATGCTCCAAATTCGCAAAACAAATCAAGTAAAAAGAAATTCATATACCAACAAGAAGTTGTCATACCGCAAAGCACAAACAAAAATATAGCACTCCCACAAGCAAAAGAACTGCTTGGCGAAACAATTGAAGAACTGAAATACTTCCCTCAGTTGAACAGAAGAGAAGATGTGTAAGGGCAATATAAATATAACTTTTCATGCTCCTTTTGACTAACTAAGAATCCAACAACTACCTAGCAAATTAGGTAAAAGTCTACTAGGAGGTCCCATACTATATTGAAGGGAACATTTTAGCCTCAGTATTATTAAATTCAATATTTTAGTCCCTATACTTTTGAAATTATAACAAATAAAAAAATGATTAATAATGTTAGAAAACTGTTTCAATACCGATAACATACTAAAATATCATGTAATGTGAAATTCTAAATTTTATACAAGAAAATGATCCACAACCGACTTTAAACCCAAACTTATTTTTGTATAAAATTTAAAATTCCACATCACGTGATATGTCAGTATTTTATCAACGTTTAAGCGGCTTTTTTTTTAACATCGTTAACTATTTTTCTTTACGTGCTATAATCTAAAAATTACAATGACTAAAATATTGAAGTTAATAGTATAGGGATTAAATGCTTCATTCACTATCGTACAGGGACTTGTACTGGACTTTTACCATCAAATTACAAGCTGTTATCAAATCCCGGTACCTTATTTATTTATTTTTTATTATTTGAGGTTGTTAGAGTTTGATCCTCGATCACTCAACTAGTCTAGCAATCTACCAAGATATCATTCAACTGTTGGCTGGCGTTAGAAGATATTATACCTTCATTCTTTACAAAACATAGATGATACACAACTCACCTTACCAAAGTTTAATACAAGCAGAATAACATAAAGCACTAGCAAACAAATAGATTTCTTCGTCTCTTTTTGGTGCCCTTCATTGATTTCTTTACCATGTCTTTAACCGTTTATAAACAAGAGATAACTTTGAAAACACGTCAAAAAAATATTGAAGGACACCAAAAACGGGAGCCCATGCCCACTTTTGTAAGGATTAAGACCTGTCAAAATGCAAAGTAACAAGGGAATGACGCAGGCCAGTTGAGTGAATGACAGTGAAGCAACTGAAGAACACTGAATACAAGAAAACATGCCATCCCAAATTAAATGATGCTGGATTGAACAAAGATTATACAATTCAAGACCTATTTCTAAAATCTAATTTTACATTAGCCAGAGAAAGATAAAAGACTAGAAAACTCCACAAAAAATCAACCCAATTAAAAAGCAAAACGTAAAACCCAAGATTCAGAACAAAATTAATTGCCTAACCAACATAAAGAAACAAAATAAGAGAGAGAGAAAGAGAAGGTTTTACCTTGAGCTTATGAAGAAAAGGGGAATGAATTTTAAGATACAATTTAGGGAAGCCATGGAAATGGGTAGAAGCGGATAACAATTGAGAGGAACAGGGACAAGTTGCGGCCATTTTCGTCAATCTCAAAGGACCTTTCCTAAAGATTTTTGTGTGTTAAATGTCTTGAAGATGGGTTTTTTTTCTATTACTTTCTTTTCATGAACTGCAACAAAACACCATTGCTGCAAATTATAGTTAGAGACCACTGGTCTGGAAGGAATAAAGATTGAATCTTTTTGATGGTTGGAACTCGCCTCTTTTTCTTTAGAGCTTGTAGGGCGAAAGAGACGTTCCTGTTTTGATGGAGGGCTTACGGGGTGCAGGCAGGATTAGACATGCGCCGGACTCGGGCCGCGGCCCGAAAAATTAAAATTCAAATCCAAACTCAAATAACCCGGCCAAATAATTAAGTGATTATTTACATATATAAAAATATTATTTTTATTATTAATATTTTAATATTTTAATAATTACATCTAACTAAAATCATTTTTTAATAAATGTATGGTGATCCTGATTAGATCTGCTCATAAGTTAGGTAGGGTCGAATTTGGGTTGGATTTGAATATGGTATTAACATTAAATATGTTTGTCCAAATCCGACCCGTCCTAAAATATAAACTTTAAATTTTGTCCAAGCCTGTCCATATTTGTAAATAGATAGTCCAAGCATGTTTAAGCACGCCCATATTATATTTTTAATAATTTAGTTTTTAAAAAATTTAATCTTTATTAATTTAATATTTTTCTTTTATTAAGTTTATAAATATAAATAATTTAACTTAATTTTTAAAGTTTACACTATAATATTATATATATTGTTTATATGATAAAAATTACATAATATATAAAATATAAAATAAATACATAGAATATAATAGAAAAATGGATTGGGTCGGGCCAAGCTTGGGCTTTGAAAGTTGGACCCAAGACTCAGCCCATATTTTTAATCGAGCATAATTTTT
>JAQSVH010000004.1:1912467-1923584 GCA_029448705.1 Adansonia digitata
GGCATAAGTGGCTTCTTACCGCTCTCTATGAATTCCTTCATGAGGGACTCGGCAAGGTCCATTTGCCGGGATTTACACAACACTTGTATGATTTTGTGGTATGCTGCAACACTGATGGTGCCTAAATCCTTCTTCATATCCCTGAATACCTCCAAAGATTTCATGAATTCTCCAGCCTTTGCATAAACTTCCATTTTATAAACAAAAGCTTGAGAAGGGATACCACCATCGGAATCATGTAGTTTGATCCAAGTTCTTTCGGCTTCCTCGACATCCCCTTCCTTTGAACAAGCTCTCAAGATAGACACGAGCACTTCTCTTCCCTCGTCAAAACGTGCTTCTCGCATCATTTTCCTTAGTGATTCTATCCTCTCTTTATCTACGGTATCCTGATAGCTATGCAACCAAATTAGGCCACCATAGATATCTTTCTGCATCTCCAAGCCACATGTTTCTAAATTGTGAAAGATAAACTCGGCCTGTTTTAAATGATATTTTGAAGATCCACCCGGTCTGCTTAAAAGAGCTCTGAAAAGAGAGTTATGCAAGCTGAGACGTGGTTGGTAACCTCCTAACTGAATCATCCGATTATAAATGCCACAAGCTTCATCCAAGCAACCTTGAACTGGTGCACTAAGATATGCAACGATCAGAATATGAAATGTAGATTCACTAGGCACACGTCCCTGGTTGATGATATCATCAAATATCTCCCTACATTTTGCAAACTTTCTCTCCTTGCCCATGTAGTCTGCTAGCTTGGTAGCAAGAGCAAAATCGAATCGATACCAATGTTGCTGCATCATCCACTTATAGACCTGCAATGTGGAAAACAATTTTCTCAAGAATATTTTACCTTAAGGTGCCACGCCAAACCCACCATATACAAACTTGCAAGCAGAGATGATAATTTAGTTCAACTTTAAAAAGACAGTAAACAAGCTAAACTACATACTATTTAAGCAGGACTTCACGCCAAAGCAACTCAGACAGTTAAATGACACTGAATTGAGAATTCCCATTCTTAAAAGATGTCTCTCTTCGACTTTTAAAAAAGTTCCGAAGTACATAGAAAGAAACAGCACACATCAGCAATCAGAAATGCAATTAAGCAGAATAAATAAGGAATTAAAATTTCATAGTTCTGAGCATGTAGTAAAACCACTTGTCTCAAATAAGTTACTTACAAAACATAAGAATCTTCACTTAGCAAACCTAAGAACATTCCTCAAACGTTTGCACCATTGGTTAGCTAAACCATTTTTTTCTTCTTTCTTAAGTTTCTAAGACCATTTAATTACCATAGAACTTCGCCCAAGCTATATCATTCGGACCAAGGTGTCAATGTCGGATACAGATAAGCATCCAAAATATGTATGTTCAAAATTTTTCTAAGTTTATCCATTTATTTGGAGGGTCCTTGGAAGGTCATATCCTATTTTTATGCCCAGATATACGTTGGACATGGTTGTGACATAAGTAATTCAAGAAAAATGAAGGCTTTAAGCAACATAGTGATCATCCAACGTAACAAAATGTGAAAGATTAACGTATACTAAAAATTCCATACGCCAAACTTTACCGCATTTCAATCTAAACTATAACATCAATTCATTTGTGAAACCAAGTAATCGCCTCTCTCTCTCTCTCTCTCTCTCTCTCTCTCTTTCTTTTCATTTTGAAATCATAGCATCAAATGTGTAAATTCTAACATCAAACTGGGTTAAACAAAAACATTAACGAAATTGACAAGAATTAATACCCTGAACCCAGTTTCATTTTCTCGAATTCTCATACAATGAACTGCCAAGTAAGTAGCATCCTCTTGCCTAATCCACTTTCTCTGCGCATTCAAAATCCTAACCAAAGTCCCCGCCTTGTGAGCAGGCAACTCTTTGCAAAGCCAAGCAAGCTTCGACCTTCTCCATTGTTCAGGCAACTCTTCCAACTCCTTCACTTCAATCTCCGGCGCAACCAAATGCTTCATATCGTTCCCCGCAAAAACCCCATCACCATCTTCGAAATCAAACGCTTGGTTTTCATTGTTAGAGAAATCCCATCTCTCTTTCCCTTCCTTTTCATCGACGGAACTAACGGGAGAGGCCGAGAAAGAGGAAGAAGCAAAGAGGTGGTGGCGGGAAAAAGAAGAGGGCAATCGAGGCGCAGGGCGAGGGATGAGGGGGCGGAAAAAGCGGACTTGGTTGTGACAAAGAGGGCGGAAAAGGCGGAGGAAAGAGAGAGACGAGAGAGGGTACGAACGCATAAGGATTTTGGAGGGATTAGGGTTTAAGGAAGGGAAATTGGCGACTATGATGGCTGAAAGAGTTGGGGAAAGCTCTTGAGCTTTATTTACTACTGGCATTTCTGCATAATCCGTAGTCTTTTGGTCTGAGATTCGGCTTTTGTTTGGCAACCAAGGAGAAAACTTTGGGCTCATATAACCATCAGAGTACTTATTGTAAAATTTGTTGGCCCATAACCCATTTCTTTTCGCCCCTTCCATGTTCAAATCCCGTGAATCCTTAACAAGGTCTATTAAAGTACGCATATTTTTTCAGACAAGACATACGCAGGGAAACCACTGTCCGAAAATCAGTCCACCCGGGACATTCCCACTCATTTCAAACACACTTTCTTAAATCATTATCCAACACCGAGAATTTCAAAACTGAAAAGATAAAATAGAAACAGAAAAAGTACATTAATAAGAGGAGCCCTTAGATTAGAAGATAGTAAAAATTTCTTTTATAAAGACAAAAAGATTGTAGCTTTTTTAAAGGGAGAGAAGAAAGGAAAGTAAAATTTGTGATTACAAAAGGAAGAGATGAAAACGGAGTCACAATTAGATTATACTACTAATCGTATTATATATAAATAATTATATTTAATTTATTTACATCATTTGCATCGATATTATTACCAGGTCAAGGCCACGTGTTTCACAAACGAGCTCGCTTCTGTGTTTCTTTCTTAAATCTGTCCTCAGAAAATCCTTACCAAAAGGAAAATAAAGAAGTCCGAGTAAAGATTTCACGGGCCAAAACCCATTTCTCCACTAACTAGAACTGGGCGGGGGGGAAAGGAATCTATCTGACGGTCTGTGCTGCCACGTTACCCCACACAGTCACCTCCTACCTTGCTTGATCTGAACCTGGATTTTCTCTGAAGTCACTATATCATATGACAACGTAAGAGCTTTGCCTTTGGCCCTTTTTTCTTTTTGTCCTTTTTTTTTTTTCATGTCTGGGAGTTCCTTTTAAAGGTTTAAGCTGTGTTCGAGGTAAAGAGAAATGGATCGAGCAGCAGTAACAATGGGACCAGGGATCGACATGCCAATCATGCATGAAAGCGGTCGTTATGAACTGGTTAAAGATATGGGTTCAGGGAATTTCGGGGTGGCTGCCGATGAGAGGTAAGCAGACTGATGAACTTGTTACTGTTAAGTATGTAGAGAGAGGTGAGGAGGCTAGTTTCACTTTTGTTCTTATTTTTCAACCCCAAAATTTTCTAAACTTTTTTGTAGTTTTTTTTTTCTGGGTTTTCTCATGTTTTGGAATTAATGGTTTTATTTTGGTAGTTGAGCATGATTGCATGCAGCTTTTGGAATTTGAATTTTTTTAGTTTATTGCTAGTTTTGATGGTCAACTTCTTTGATTATGCTTTGATATATCATATATCAGTGATTCAGAAGTAATGGCCGGTCGGTTTTTGACTTTGCTGAAGTTTAAAATTGCTGCTGAAAAAGAACATTGGGTTTAAAATCAGGTTTCTTTTAGAAGCTGACTATGAAGTTTGAATCTGTATTAGTTTTCTTAGCCTTGGAAACGGCTTCTTTGTACCAAAAAGAAGGAGCTGAAAATGCAATATTTTAATTCTACACTAAATTTCATACATAAATGGATCTGAATTTTGCTATAGTTGTAATTCTGCACTTGCAAAATGAGTCTATGAAGATTTCTCAATTCAATTTTGTGTGTGTGTGTGTGTTTTTTGGATCCTAATAATGTGTTGTTTGCAACAGATAGATGAAAATGTATAAAGGGAAACCATAAACCACAGGTCCCTAGGGCATCCAAACATCGTAAGGTTCAAAGAGGTCTATTCACTGTTTCATCATTAAGGTTTTTTTAATCTTTTTCTCATCCTTGAGAAAGATTTTCAGCTTGTGATCTATTGTGTGACATACATACATAGGTCATATTAAACCCAACCCATCTTCCTATTGCGATGGATTATGCATCGGGTGGTGAGCTGTTCGAGCGGATATGTAATGCAGGCCGGTTCAGTGAGGATGAGATTTGTATCTGATCAAACAAAATAGATTTGTCTAAGCCACTTCGTTTCTTTTTTGTCCCAAGTTGTTTCTCTTTTTGTCGAACTCACTGCCCTGCTATGTTTTGCAGGCACGATTTTTCTTTCAACAGCTTATATCAGGAGTCAGCTACTGTCATTCAATGGTGAGTATTGAGTCAGTTAATAACTATAGTTTTGTTGCTTTTACTTATCTGAAAGAGAGTACAAGTTGATTCAGCTTGATTTCTGAATTCCTTTGTGAAGCAAGTATGCCATTGGGACTTGAAATTGGAGAACATATTGCTGGATGGGAGTCCAGCTCCTCGTTTGAAGATTTGTGACTTCAGGTATTTCAAGGTACAAGATGTCCGTATTTGATGCATGC
This sequence comes from Adansonia digitata, assembly GCA_029448705.1. Lineage (NCBI taxonomy): Eukaryota > Viridiplantae > Streptophyta > Magnoliopsida > Malvales > Malvaceae > Adansonia > Adansonia digitata. Next base: position 1,917,146 of record JAQSVH010000004.1, read on the forward strand.
CATGACATGAGAACTGGAATATGATCTTCAAGGCATCCTCCAAATACGTTAAAAAAATTTTAAAAGCTTGAGTATACTCTTGTAGGATGTATACTCATATCAAAATACTCAGACCCGAGATAGGATTAGTGCATCAAAATGGTGGTTATAATGCATGCAACTTGTTCCATTTCAGTGAGGAATTCACCTTTTCCTTCTTTTTATTTTCCCTTCCCTTTTTTCTCATTTCATTGTCTTTGATTTAATTTCCTTAAAACGTATACGTTGACGTAGTATACTTTTTTCCAGTCCTCAGTACTGCATTCGCAACCAAAATCGACAGTTGGAACTCCAGCTTATATAGCTTCTGAAGTGTTACTCAAGAAAGGATATGGTGGAAAAGTGACAATATTTTGCTTCGCATTTGCCTGTGATTTAAACTTTCATATACTTGGGGTATGCAATTTCTGACCAGGTAAGAATGCTGTGTCCAGACCTAACAGCCTTCTGCTTAATTCTTTCAAACCACCATTTTAGTCTTTCAGTATCTAAATCTTTTTCCGATGTCAAAACCTTTCAGGCAAAATTAATCGCCTTTCTTCTGTTGTCTGCTATTATTAATTGCCTTATTAAGTGCCATTATTGGTATAGGTGTGTTGACTCTAAAGGAAGATGTAAATATACTATACAGAAGCAAAGATGTTGAACTGTTGTTAGTCTGGAGGAGTCCAGATATGAGTATACGTGTCAAAATATACCAAAATCTTAGAAAAAATTGAGTTTACTCATATCCGAACTCATCCCGATTTCAGGTAACATAAGCTGTGGTTTCTTTATGTAGTGAAAAATACTTCAATAAAGTATTAAGGTATTATGAAAGCAAGGCTATTACATTCACCCTAAGCACATGCAAAGACATGATTTTCTTAGTAAGTAATAAACATATGCTAAAATTTTATTGTCCAAATAAATGTCAGGTTGCAGATGTCTGGTCGTGTGGGGTAACCATATATGTTACGTTGGTCAGAGCGTATCCCTTCAAAGACCCTGAGGATCCGACGAACTTCCACGAAACAATACATGAAAGAGTCATTCCTGGCTTTAATGTACTGATATGAAGTTGCAACTTCTTAGAATCTTGACTGATGTAATCGATTGGTTCCTCACAGCGAATTATACATCTCCAGTCCTGAATCCCTGACTATGTCCAAATATCTCCAGAGTGCCATCATCTGATCTTAAGGATTTTTGTGGCTGATACTGCAAAGGTTAGTTCTTTCTCTTTATTGAGACCTTGAGTTAATATTCATGCCTTTATGATGCTTCATGATTGTGCTACCATCTACGTTCTGACTCTTCATTTTTTAAATTACTCGTCTATGGAGCTATGACCCTCCAAATGCATGCAAAAACTTAATAAAAACTGAACATCTGTTTCGGACACATACTCGTATCTCATACTCACATCCAATCTAAGTAACATAGGTTACTATCCTTCGCAATTAGTGATGGTATACATTTCATTCCTCAAGTAATGATGGTAACTGAAGTATAGGAGAGGTTATTTCATAATCATGTTACTCAGACTCGATTATGAGGTATGTATTTTCAATTTTTCCAAGTTTCTCCATGTAGGTGGAGGGTTCTATACATATGTCCGGATACGTGTTGGACACGACTACCTCAAGAAAATTAAGAGTCAAAGCAACATAAATTCATAATACTTACGACCGCATTTTCCCGTTGAAACTTAATTCACAAATTCTAAGTATATAATTTAGATTCCATATTTATTGCAAGAGAGTATATCCATTCCTGGAATTAAGAATCATGAGTGGTTTTTAAAGAACCTACCTGCAGATCCCCTGGATGAGAACACAATGAACAAGCAGTTCCAAGAACCTGATCAACCTATGCAAAGTGTTCACGAAATCATGCAGATCACTTCCGAACCACCGTCCCTGCAATGAATACAAATAGTCTCGATCATTGTTTGACCGGTAACCTGGACCTTGATGATGATATGGAAGAGGACCTGGACAATGATCATGAACTAGACATTGATAGTAGCGGTGAAACAATATATGCATTGTGATTCTGATGGTGCCTTTCTGCAGACCGGTGATTGACCGATGTTCATCGAAGTTTACTGTTGGATCTTTGGGTGAAAAAGAGCGGAAGAGGCTATCGTGGGGGACAGTATTGGTAAGGATTTATTTAAGCAAGCAAGAATCCGGCATATGTTGCCATTGCCTTTCGAAATGAAGTGCATTGATTTCCTCTGCATTATGTTGGTGTTTTGCTGTCTTTAACACAGGTAATGAAGTGTTGACCTTCTCTTTTAACTGCAATGGTGACTCCTTGTCTCCACTTCAAAAAAGTTTGTTATAGACTTACGGTTCATGAAATGATCTTTTAGATCCAACCTAAACGAGTTGACCATCCTCTGAGCATTGTTTAAGATGCAATATATTGGATGAAGATATTGCTTTATGTAGCTACTTTAAAACTCCGACCCGCAGGGTCAAAATTCAACCAAGAAATCCATTCTAGTATTTAAAAAAAATATTAAAATATAAATGGCGTCTCAAAAGGTCCAAACCATCAATAAATGGTGTTATTTGTGGGAATCAATTCTGCATCTGTACTAGTCCTTAGTAAAAACATAATCTATACTTACCATACTAGTCCTTAGTAAAAACATAATCTGTACTTACCAGGAGCGCTAGTGCTAAGGGGAAAAACGATCTTGTGATTTTATGAAACAAAAACTACCCTTCTCTTATTGAGGCAGACAAGACCATAATAGATGCAACCCAACAACACTGTTTCTACAAGTTCTACCAGACCTATTCAGGAGCTTAATCAGCTCAAAGGCAGGCCTCGGCAATCTCTGTTCATTTCCAAATGAAATTAATTTACCAATGGCATTGTCAAATGTCAATTCATCAAATTTTCGTGGGGATATAAGATTTAGATCTTTTCTTGAGGTAGATGAATTGGTTCAGAAGAAACCCGTATGGATTTGGCCAGGCGTCATTTGAGTGGGATATAAGATTTTAGATCTTTCTCGTGGTAGATGAATTGGCAGAGAAGAAACCCATAATTAAAAGGATTAATAATCCCGTCCAAATCCTTCATAAAACGACATCAATTCATAAAATTATACGGAATTTCATTTGTAATTCATAAAATTACATAATCTTGTAGCTAATACAAGATTAAAAATATATTTTCCATATGAAACAAAGTCTCTCTGCTTATTTATATAATACAATTTGAAGCTGATATAAAAATGGTAAATAGCAGTACTAATTTTTGAAGACAGCTCACACTGCAACAATTTACTCAGACGTCTTAAAATGATCAATCTGAACGTTTTCAGCATCAAGTTTCTTATAGTTACTGCTGGTTCTGTTAACATAATACTTTCCCCAGCTATATTCTTTGTACTTGGCGGGATTTTGTTCGTTCACCAGCTCATCTAGAGGCTTCACTGTGACATAGTGGGAAGGGAAGAAGAAGAATGGAATCGAGAATCTCTCCCTTTCAGAATTCACCACCACTCTGTGCTCTGCACTCACGTAAAGATCGTTACTCCAGACCTGCAAAAACGCCATCTAGTTTACCATATGCTCTTTGTTGTAGGTATAGTTAATCAAACGCAAGTAACTTATTTAACTAAGCCAAAAATCATGTTCACCGAGCTCCAGGTTTAGCATAGTTGATTCATCACTTTTAAGAGGTAGTATTTAATAGATCTAGAATTCGAATCTCAACAACCCTTTTCCTTATTTTCAGGTTGCAGCCCATTTATGCCAAAAGAGAATGGTTAACTAAAGAGTATCAGTAAGTAACTTGTCCAACTAAGCAAAAAACCATGTTAACCGAACCCAACGTTTAGTTTAGTTCGTTTATGCAGCCAATTTTAAAAGGTGAATGGCATCCAATAGATCTGAGATTTAAATCTCAACATTTGCAACCTCTTTACTTATTTGTAGGTAGCAACTCCTTTGCGCTGAAAACCCAATTGTTACCTGAAGAGTATCAGCAATGTTGATGATGTAGGCATTTGGGATTGGTTTGATAGGAATCCACTCCCCATCTGATTGCCTCTTAATTTGTAGACCTCCAACATCATCCTGAGCAAGGACCGTTAAGGCACCACCATCCCTATGTCGACCAACGCCAAGTGCCAGCTCAGGGGAAGGGCAAGGTGGGTAGTAATTGAACCTTAACATCCCAGTCTGGTGTTTAAAGTAGTCACTTAACCGATTAGCAGGCAAACCTAAGCTTATAGAAATGAGTTCCAGCAACTTGAAAGCCAGTTTTTCCACCTCTCTACAATACTCCTGGCACGTCTCCCTATATATAGAAACGAGTACATCAAATAAGTGCAAACTACGTTACCCGAACTTGAGTCAGATATGGTGCATAAAAAAATTAAGAATTGGAGTAGCATAGAATATAAAAGCCAAATTAATTAAACAATTGCATATGTATATCTATAATTATATATATATATATATATGATTTGTACTATTTTCTTCTTCATTGATGGTTGAACTCATTCTTGCCAGACATATAAGATAAACAATATCCTAAGTGAGCTTAATTTAAGGAAAATGTTCATTGAAACTCTATTTATTTTAAGGTTTTCTGATCTCTGAAATTCTATCAGACAATTTAGCAAGCATAATCTGAGCAAAATTTAAACTCTTTCTTTTGAAGGGAAGTTACTTTACCTGAACTCAGGGGGATTCTCAGGCCAACTGTTAGTGTAAGTCTTTATTTCCTCATCATCTGGATCTGGCGAAGCTGGTAACAGGGTCGGCTCTTGGATCAACATATCAAAAACCTCCTTCCAATCTCTAATATTCTTAGTATGTTCCTTATCATGGTACCCTGCAAAATTCAGTTCATCTCGTTTAACTTTCCTCTTTTCTTCTATGGGCAGATGAAAGAATGCCTTAGCCACCTCCTCGACCCGGCGGCGTAATTCCAAAGGCACCCCATGATTGACCACCTGAAAAAACCCCCAGTTTTTGCATGCATTTCCAATCTCTGAAGCAAGTTTCTCGGTCTCTCCGGTATCATAAACCGACAGGTCGATTACTGGGATTTCGTCGACTTCGATCATACTTAGTTTCGGCCTGTGTTCCGGTTTCTGGATAAAAGCTTGATCAATCTCTCCCATGGCGATTCCTTGACAAATAGTTGCACAACAAAAGTTTTAATCTTGACCAGCATTTTATACATTGAACTTAGACGATTTATTCTATATAAAACAAAGTTTGGTTGGTGGTGGTAGGTAATTAGTGGGGTATAGTTGCATAATAATAATAATAATAATAATAATAATAATAATAATCAAAACAAGTCGTATAAAATAAATAAAATAATTAAAATAAAATATGATATGAATATATATTTTTAAATTTTAAACGTTATAAGTTACTAATGTATCAAAAATTACATAAGCATAAAATATTTTAAATATTATTATAATACGATAAAATACACGAATAATTATATTTAACGATAATAACCATTCCGTAGAAGATTTGACCTATGAATGTTTAATCGAAAAGAACGTCGAACCAAATTGTGTTAGTTTATCTTTTTATCTTATCTTATGCTACAAGATATCTGTAACAATTTTTCTTTGATCAAGTGAAAGAAGATTTAAAATTCAAATCTTTGACTAAGACACTTTCATTAAACCTTGCTAGAAATGTCTTTCGGAAAATGGAGTTGATGAGGTTGTTATACAGGAGCAAGAATTTGACTTGTAAGCACAAAAAGATCAAAAAGGGCTCGAAGTTTGATCTTCGAAACATGTTAAATGTATTTAGAAGGATATGGGAAAAATAAAAAGAATAAACAAAAAAAATAAGTAAAAGATATGAGTGTTTCTGTTTTATCTTGCATTAGGTCTTTTTTTATTTATCCTTTTCTATCCAATTATTTTATTTTATTTTTTACATTGAATAAAAAAATTTATATCGGATCAATCGATCAAGCCAATTAAATCGAAAATTAGTAGCTTATTTGGTTCGAACACTATATAAAAACTACTTTATGGTTGAACCAGTGGTAAAAAAACTAGTCAAAAAAATTAGGTTTATATAATTTTTACTTTAAAAAATTTTAATTATAATTAATGAGATTTGAACTTCTAACATTCTATTTTTATATTAAAAACCTTATCATTAAGCCAAACATTTTTATCACTAATCAACTATATTTAATATTTATTTTAGATTAAATTAATGTTTAAACATTAAAAATTATAAATATATTAAAACGAACGGTTTATTTGATTTAATTTTTCTAACTTCATTTTTTTTACCTTTATTGTAAAAGGTTTGTATGATTGACAAGTGTAAATCAAACCTCTATTCTATTTGAAATTGTTGATTTGCAGGTGGTCGAGGAGGTCCCGGTGGGTACAATTCAA